>JAEMOT010001640.1:305184-319145 GCA_019297695.1 Apostasia ramifera | reverse complement strand
ATATGGAGTGCACATTTAGTCAAGAAAGAAATACTTATATTGGAGATGTGACAATTGGTGATCAAATTGTCAAGAAGAGTGAGCGCTTTAGATACCTTGGATCAATTATACAAAATGATGGCGAAATAGATAATGACGTTATTAGCAGGATTCAAGCAGGCTGGGTAAAATGGAGAAATGCTTCTGGTGTGTTATGCGATAGAAAAATTCCATCCAAAATTTTATAAAACTGTAGTAAGACCAGCGATGATATATGGTGCTGAATGCTGGCCTGCAAAGAAGAAACATACAAATAAAATAAATGTTGCAGAAATGAGAATGTTAAGATGGATGTGTGGATATACACGAAAGGATAGAATGAGAAATGAGTATATCCGAAAGAAAGTTGGTGTTGCACCAATTGAGGATAAACTTAGAGAAAGTCAGCTTCGATGGTTTGGACATCTAAATCGTAGGCCAATTGAAGCTCCAGTTAGAAAAATTGAGTTATTGGATTTTGCCCATGTACAAAGAGGAAGAGAGAGACCAAAGAAGACATGGCAAGAAACTATAAGGAGTGATCTTAGTTACTTAAACTTAGATAAGAATTTGGTAACTGATAGAGCGCAATGGAAACAAAGGATTCATGTAGCCGACCCCACCTAGTGGGATTAAGGCTTGGTTGTTGTTGTTGTTGTATCTTCACTACATTATTCCATTAAATATCTATTGTGATTTGACTGCTTTTTCAATTGCTTGTGTGTTTGGTTCTCTATTTATTGCTGAATTTTCATGGCTCATCTTACGTGTGCCTCATTGTAATATTATGTCCTCAAATACTATACTTAAGTCATATTACTTATACGAATAATACTACACTTATGAAATCAGATACTGCGCTTGCAATTGTGATTCTTTCGAAATATGGGCAATAATGAATTCTTCATAAACACTATATTTATGAAATCAGATATTATGCTTTGATAAATCTATAATATGATTTGAGGTTATGATGTCAACTACCCTTGGTATTATGGTCGAGAGGTGAACATAAAAATGTTATGCTTCTTTGTCAACCAAAGGTATTTTAATTGATAGACACAATTCTGCACTTATTTAAAGATATACTTAGTGCAGAGGCAATGATGAGCTCTACTTATGACCTTCTAACACAAGAATGTATTGTTTACTAGTCACGATTATATTTTTCTCTTATTTATATTAGGCAATATGAACTTCGGATTTTGACGCATGAGTCAAAAGAAGCTATCAATTAGGAAATCCTCATCAACCATGTCTACTGATGAAATGGTCCAACCTACGAATGAAATTACTTAAACGAATTATTTAAATCCAAGAGTGGGTAAGAAAATAAGATCCAAATTATTCTGATCAAGAGAGAGATGTCTTAATTGTACTAATTTCTGATAAACACAATAATAGAGATGTCGTCAATGGGAATCCAATATCATTGGCATGGACTGAAATATATAAAGCCTACAACACCCAGTTGGGTAATACAAAAACAATGCAACAACTTAAAGATGCATGAAAAATTTTGAAAAAGGAATATCGAAAATATCAAGAACTCGCAGAGAGGAGTGGATGGGGCTAGGATCCGATTAAGAACATACCAGAGGCCACAGACAATTTATGGGATGAAATTCTTCAGGTGTGATAAAGAACTGTCATTTTTGACAATTAGACTTTTCTATTCTTTTAATTTATAATTTTACTTTTTGTAGATTCACCCTGAATATGAATCGTTAAGGAGGAAACCTTTCAAGTATTACGAAGTAGTTGGCGACTAAGTCAAGAATACTTATGCATTAGAAAATCATAAGGTCCTCTATAAACTACGTCTCAACGGGCGAGTCTCCGAAGATGGAGTGTAATGTACACGAAAATGAGAATAATGATGATATCCAGGATTTTGGTCATGAAGAAGGTTCAAGTTTTGCTGAGAACTACATTTTCGTCGAAGATAATGACGCAACATGCGAACCTTCTTCTTCAAGTGAAGATAAACGTGCTGCTAAAACTTCTCAGCAACCTAGACGACGAAGAAAAAATTTTACTAAAGAAGACGCAGAGTCATTGTTGAACGAAGCAAAGAACAAAATAAATATTGCTTTACAGCAATGCAACATGCAATGCCGTACACTGTTGAGAGCTATGAAGAAGTTAGCATTTATGCAAAACCTAACGGATACTGCACTTTGTGCATTGATAGATGTATTTAATGAAACTCCTAACAATATCACAGTGTTTATGATATTGGATGGGTCCCGCTTAGAAATATGGATTGCAGTAACTGTTATGTGACATGCTCAATTTGAACTAATGTCGATATTTACTGACAGACCGAACTCATCGTTTGATCCTCCCCCTCAAATATAGCTTTTTTTCATGTTATCATGATATTGCCAGAAATAACTTTGATTCGTCTGTACTGTCAGTGAAAGTAATATTGTGTGGTTATCATGTAATCAAGATTCGAATTATTACTGATATATTTTGTTGAAGTAATAAAGTTTGTTAGTGTTTGGATAATCAAGAATAAGTGCATCATAAATTTTATCATTAAAGGCCTGCTTGTTTGTAAGGTTAAATTTAACAAGATTAAAATTAAACTTAGATAGAGATATTTTTTTATTAAAAGCTGTGAATGATGTGAAATAAAGTTAGTCATTATGTTAGGATATGTGAGAGATGTGATATAAAGTTAGTTATTATGTTGAAATATATGAGAGATGTGATATAAATTAGTTATTTATTTTAGTAATGTGTGTAGGATATGAAATAAAGTTAATTTTTAATATTAAATTTTATGTGTGATGTGATATGCCTGCTTAAAATTAAACCAGATTAATTTTTAACGGCCAAACAAACGGAACCTAAATGTTACTTTTTTGACATTACATTACAGATGGATATTTATCAGTTTTATGGCAATGAAGTTGGAAACGTCATAACAAGCCTGCATGAAAAAGCAGCATTATTAAAAACTATTCATGAATTTGCCGAATCAAGTTCAAGAGTTCCTCGAGTTATGTATGATAGACCGTATCCTGGTAATTTGTATGTTCATGAGATCTTGAATGGCCATGATATCTGAGCATACAATTATTTTCATATGTCTTCGCAAGCTTTCAAAGGATTGAGAGACATGTTAGTGGACCGCGGTGTCCTAAGAGACACTCGTTTTATGCCAGCTGCAGAACAATTAGCTATTTTTATGAGAGTCATGGCGCAGGCAGATAGCTATAGCGGTGTCTGTGAATTTTTCCAACACTCACTAAAGATAGTTAGTCGAAATTTTAAACAAGTCCTGCAAAGTGTACTAGCATTAAGGGATGATTTCATTGTACTTCCAGATGCAAGCAGCCCGTGTCATCCTCATATTTGAAATAACTCACATTTTTATTCATATGTTAAAGATATGTTTGGTGTTATTGATGGGACACATGTTCCTGCAATAGTTCCTATTTGTAAGCAAAATTGATATAGAAACAGAAAAGATTTCATATCACAAAATATTATGGCTGGTGTCTCTTTTGATCGACAATTTGTATTTGTTGCGATTGGGTGAGAAGGATCGGCTGCTGACACGCGTGTTCTTAAATGAGCAATCGAACACGATGGTTTTTCAGTACCACAAGGTAAGCTAAGTTAAATTTTTGTTTATTCCTTTACCCTATAATGTTTATTTCTCATTTTTTGAACGCATCAGGAAAGATGTATTTGTTTGATTCTGACGACAAGTTTTTGGCACCAACACGTCAAGTTCGGTATCATTTGAGTAGTTTTCGTAATCGTACACATCGAAGATATGAGTCTCCGCAGGACCTATACAATCACAGACATGTTCAGCTCAAAAATACAGTTAGCGTACATTTGGTATATTAAAGAAACAGTTTAAAGTGCTAACAGATATGAAATTATTCTCCTTTAATATACAAACAGATATTGTACTTGCATATTATATATTACATAACTATATTAGCAGGCATTATGGTCATGATACATAGTTCAACATGCGTGAGGCTGACACAGACCATGATGAAAGTTTGGATGATGACGCGGAAGATGAAGATCCGACAACTTATATATCCACAAGCGAACAACGAAGAGGGGAGATTATCCGATCAGGCATTATTAAACGGTTGTGAATGAGTCCGATTATTTTGTATTATACCTTTATTATATAGACAAAGCACTAATTATTAAACGTTGAACCGGAGAAGTTACAGGATCTGACCTCACAATACCGCAGAACCCTTGAAATATTCCGACGATTGACAGCAACTACGGTCGAGATCCCAACTTTCTTCTGCGACGGGACAACCGCCTTACCCCGGCGCTCGCCCCGGCAAGTCGTCGGCCCAAGGCTGGAAACCGCCGCCATTCCTGTCTCTCCGATCAGAATGTCCAAGCGACAGAATGTGATACAGGATCACAGACGGTGAAAATTCCGAGGGGGAAGGAAGCAGCGAGGGGCGGAGGCGACGAGGAGGGCGGGAAGGTGGCATGCGCGCGCCGCTGGCCACGTTAGACCGCCGAGTCAATGGACCGCATTGATTAGTCGGTTCGGGCACACCACCGGTCTACCAGTCAGACGTTCGGCATTTAGCCGCGTTTTGATTCCAATTGTTTTTAGACAAAAAAATATATATATTATATTTTTTAAATTTAATAAAAAAAAATATTTTAATATTAAAAAATATATAAAATATAAAATACTTTAAATTTTATGTTGAACAAAAAAAATTGCTAACCAAACGAGCAGTTTTAGGATTTATGTAAATTTGAAAAGTTAAAAAATTTTGTATATTTTGATGTAAATTAAAATTAATATGATCAAATGAACAGAATAATTCAACATAAAAAAATATAAGGATTAATTTCAAAGTACATTAAGCTGTCATTTAATTTAATATTATATTATTAATGCTATGTTATTTTTTATAAAAAATAACTATTTAACTTGATAACATCGTTAGATAATTTTCTAAAAAATTATAAAATTTTCAATCAAAAAATAATATTAAAATATTATAAATGTATATATAACATTACATAACATCAAGATAATATTAAACCAAATGCCATCTTAAATTTATCTTACTCGCAAATACATGACTTATTTGATTAATTCCGTCCATTGGTCACTGAGTATTTATATTTTTAAATAGGTAAATTCATAAATATTAATCTATAACTTTATTTTAGTTTTTATTTTTTTAAAAATTTACTTATAAGTTCTTATTTAGAAATATTTTATTACTAGATTAATGAAATTTCTTTTTTTATTCTACTCCTCCTCTGATTTCCTCCCTCTTTCATGGCTATAAACACTTATCCTCTCGTCAAATATAAAAAATATTATTTTACTTTACATACTCAATAATTTAAAATAAAAATATCAACTTTATTTCACATTTTAGACTAAAATATTTAAATCAAGTATTTTGATCTAAGATATGAAATAAAGTTTATATTTTTATTAAAAATTATTGAGTATGTCAAGTAAAATATTATTTTTTATATTAAAATTTATATAGAATAATTAAAATAATTTATTTATTATTATTATTATTTTTAAACTAGTACTATTTTGATCTTATTTTGATCCTCGCGCCAAACAGGGATATTGAGTGTAGAAAAAGAGGATGAGAGAGCAAGGTCATGGGAGAGAGAAGAGAATAAATAAATAATTCAAAGAGTAAAATTTAAAATATGTTTTTTTTAATACAATAAATTTAAATTATGTTGAATTGCCATTACTAAATAAACATAAAAATATTATTATCATTAATTTTAATATATTTTAATACAATAATTAAGTTAGATTCAAATTAAGGAGTGATGTACAGACTTCAAACTTTAACTCCTACACCGTAAGTAGGTGTCAATTGAGTGAATTATATTCAAAGTTAATGAACAGAAATTATATATCAGTGACAAAGGAAAAAGTGAAACAACATTAGCAGAGAGGAAACTTACGTTAACTCTTTCCAATCCAGTGCCACACAAAGTGAATAAACCAATCCGTCCTCTCGAACTTTGACCAGGCTATATATAGATGAGATCTAAGGGAAATGCCAATAGCCGCGGTGTGATTGAACGAGAGCACTTCGAGCTTTCTCTAAATACGTAGTAATCGGGATTCCCCTCGCAGCAGTCCCGTGTTTTTTTTTTATGATTTTTTTTATGTTTCAAATGGAAAATATAAGTTATATATTGATCAAATCAGCAGGAATTGATTCTCTGGATATGCTAATGATTTATTGGCTCCTATCATGATATGAATATATAATATATGATTCTGCACATTAGATACATAGTCCAGGCTGTAAAAACTATGCTTACAAGCTTAATTATCAATGAAATTTGGCTTCATCAAATCATTGTCTATCATTTACTTTTGTGCATTTCTTGCCTTCTATATGCCAAAGTGCACATGGCCAATTATTGCTGCAGCTATCAGTTTAATTAGGCTGATAATTGAGGCGTGTTTGAGCGAGTTATTCTCGAATTTAGTTCAAGTTTTTGAATTCAAATCGAGTTTGGTTAACAAAGATCTATTCAATTTCGAATCAACTTAAATTTTTATATAATTATTAGACGGTTATTTTATAATTTTTTATTATTAAAATTTTATAAAATCTCTCACTTAACTCTCCCTCTCTCTCCCTCCTTTGCAGGCGGCCGCACCACCCGCCTCCTCCTCTCTCTCTCTCCCTCTTCATTCTATCTCGTTCTTTGCCCTGTTTTTATCTCTATGCAATCACATGCTGGGCAGCTGCGTGGCCTACGAGAGAGTGATTTGTGACGCGAAAAAGCTATATGGCTGTGCGAGAAGAGAAAATTATTAAAGTAAAAAAACTTCTATCAGCAATGACAATAAACTTAAATTAAATAATTTTACTGAAAAAATCAATTCCACATCATTGCATATTATTAAGATACCAAAGATAAAATCAAATAGCTGAGTCATGGCGATGCATAAAAATAGTAACACTGTTAAGAACAAAAAAATCAACGCAACTCATGTCCAAAAAATTAATTATCACATGATTCCCTCAAATCATATATTTTTTATACATTGGTCACCAAGAAAATTGAAGATATCAAAATACGAGTAAAAAATCATGAACCAAAATGATGTGCTCATGGGTGGATCTACCCACACACAATTGGATTTATGGGTGAGAGTTTGGCCCAAAGATCGATAGTCACTCGATGTTCAGATCGATATTTAGCTCGAATTGAGTTCGGCTCGAAATATTGAGCTGAGCTACGAGCTAAGGTCAGATTGGATCGAATTGGCTCAATTTCTATTTTTTTTTTAAATATTAATAATATATTCAATCATTTATTATAATTATTTATTACTTTCACAAAGGTATATATTAATTATGATTATAATATCTATTAGGTGATCTATTAGGCATAATTAATCTTATTTAAAATGTTATCAAAGTCATTTTTTTAAGAAGAAATTTCACTTCAAGAAGAGTTTGAGTTAGCTCGATTAAAACTCTGATCGGCTCAAACTTAAAGCTGAGTTTGAACCGCATCTAGCTCGGCTCAAACTCGGATAATTTTCACCTCTAATTGGATCACAGAAGGAGAAGTCGAAAAGAAAAACATAAGGGCACGTCACCTCTTTTGCTAAAAATAAATTAAAAACCCTCAACAACTTTGAAGGAAAATCAGTAGATTTGATAAAAACCTCGCAAAAACATCCGATGTAAATGACAAGAGATCCCTACCCCCAACTAAGGATGTTAACATGAATCGTTCATTGAAAATTGATCGAAAATTGATAAAAAATTGAATTGATTTTAGATCAAATTAAAATTAAATCGATTTAAACGAGCCGACTAACGAGCCAAAAGTTCGGCTCGGTAATGATTGCGAGCCGATTTTGAGCTGTGGTAGGCTCAGCTCGATCCCGCTCGAAATTAGCTCGAATTAAAATACATTTTATATTATAATATATATATATATATATAATATGTATATAAATATATATTAAATATAATATATATATTATAAACCGAGCCGAATCGAGTCAAGCTTATCCGGCTCAAGATCGGCTCAAAAAAAATTGAGATTCGATTGAATCGAAATCAGCTTGAAGTCAATTGAAATCAACTCGAGCAGGCTCGAAGTCGAACCCAATCGACTTCGAGCCGATTTTGAGTCGATCAAAATGTGATCGATTGGATTTTAAGCCGGTATTAGCTTGGCTCAAAATCGGATCAATAACGGCCCTAATTTTATTATAAATTTATTATAAATTAAAATTAATATTAATTTTATGATAAATTTTAATAATTTTATTCATATTT
Organism: Apostasia ramifera; assembly: GCA_019297695.1. Taxonomy (NCBI): domain Eukaryota; kingdom Viridiplantae; phylum Streptophyta; class Magnoliopsida; order Asparagales; family Orchidaceae; genus Apostasia; species Apostasia ramifera. The sequence goes on along the minus strand of JAEMOT010001640.1, from coordinate 310,806 downwards.
AATAAATATTTTAATTTTAAAAATTAATTTTATTTCACATTCAATATAAATTTCAATCTTAAAGTCAACTTTATTTCATATCTTACATACCTCTTAATATTAAAACAAATACTTTCACAATAATTTTATAAAATAAAATATTTTTTCTTTCTTACTTAAAATTAACACCCAATCAAACAAAGTATTTTTCTAAGTTTAATCGCTATAATTTACATATTTATTATTACAAGTTATAATATTTTAAAAATCGCCCGTAATTATAAAAATAAAAAATTAAAAAAAATTTACATTAATAATACTTTAATTACTTAAAAATTATATATTTTACTATCAAAAATAAAATATTATATATCATACTTAAATTTTACAAAATTACTTATTTCACATTACATGTTTTTAAAAAATATAAATTAAATTATTAATACATTTAATAAATTCTATCATATTGTTTATAATTTACAAATTTATAATATAAGTTTTTATGTTACTAAATTAAATTTAAAATAAATTTTATATGTACCTAATTTAAAAAATAAATGACATTTGAAATATAATGTTAAAACTTAAGGATTAGACATTAGGGTTTAATTTTTAGTATTAAATTAATTTATGACATAAAAATTATAATTTTAAAATTTAAAATTTGAAGTATCATGTAATTTTATTAAAAATAATATTAAATGAATGGTAAATTACACTCGGTTCTGTAATTTTAAGGTATAATAATACTGAAATTTTTGCTTTAAAATTTTAATATTGGGATTCCTAATTTATAAAATTTTAATTATACTTTCTCCTCTGTAGAGCGCTGGAGGTTATAATTATAATTTAAAAAGCATAGTAATAAAAAATTCAGAAAAGAATCTAAATATTAAAATTTTAAAAATCTAGGACTCAGATGTTAAGATTTTGATGAAATGGACCAGAATGTTATTATACCTAAACGCAGGGACCCAAAGATAATTTACCCTTAAAATTGCAACCCACCGTTTTTTTGCTGCATGTGCTTCCTAGCAAATTTCCCTTGTCGTTTGCGATTTCCTTCCCTTCCTCTCTGCTCTCTGAATCACTCATATTTATATCCTCAAGCTTTCTTCTCTATCAATCTAACGGAATATATCCGGCGAATGATGCCAGCTGGACGGCGGCAGGAAATGGCTTACCGGCGGCTGCGCTTTCGTGCAGAGGCAGAAGACTGCGAGGCGGAGGCGGAGAGGCCACGGCGGCGACGGTCGGAGAGGAGGAAGAGGGTTTCCGTCTTCTCCTTCCGGCTCTCTCGCCCCAGGAGAATATTCAAGCACTGGACGAGGAGGTTCTACAGGCAGCTGAGGCTCCAAGGAAGGCTGATCTTGGATTTCTATATTGATACTCTGCTCAACTCGGCGGCCATGGCGGACTCATCCTTCCGCACCTTCGCCTTCTTCTCCCACTGGGGGCTGCCGGTTCTGTCTCATCCCTCCATTTCCGGCACCAAGAGCAGTACTGCTGCTGCGCTCTTCATGTGAAAGTAAGAGAAGCAGCTGAATTTCGCAAGTCGCATTTGAAGAGAATTCTCCCCCTTGCCCTAAATTTATATGAGGTTTTGATTCTTCATCGATTTGCTTTGAATCGATTAAAATTAGTACGATTCTAAATTGAGCTTTAAACTAATTGCTTCGCAAATATTTGCATTTTCATGGTGTTCTTCGAATGAAAATGAAGCTTACCTGAATATCAAGGAGTCTTATATTAATCAAACTATACTATTATTATAATTTTTAAAATTTCAAGAGGATGAGAAAAATTGAGATATACTGAAGAAAATCAAAAAAAAAAAAAATTACTTTCTCAATAATTGCTATGACCATATCATTATAGGAGTTATTTTCTCATTAATGAAGATTTTATTTGTTGAGAGTGAGGGGACAAAAATAGACATAACTAAAAAAAAAAAGAGAAAAACTAATCAGACTTGTTTGTTTTGTTTGAATTTTGATCAAGATTAATCTGAAATTTACCGATTTTTAGGATAAATTTTTTTTAAACTTAGATTTTTGAGTAAAAATCAAAAATCATAGTATGTGTTATGTCAAAAGTGTTAAAATTAAACTATTAAAACTGCTGAAAATATTAAAACAAATACATTCAATTTGAAAGTGAAATTGAAATTGAAATTAAGTTTTTGACCTCACTTGATAGCAGCTTAAAGTTTTAAGTATAAGCTTTTCAAATTACAAGAAATTTTGAAGCAGTTTAAAATTTAAATTATTTTTTTAATGACTTGAATTTTGAGCAATGTAAAGGAACTTTTAAGTAGCTTGAAAATTTCAAGCTATTTAGAGCCTAAAAACTATTTGAATAATTTTTAAGTTTAAAAATAATTGCCAAACGGAGCCTTGAAACCTTGATGCAAATGAACACTCCCAAAGCGTTCAAGGCACATGACTAGGGATCAATCAAAATTCACTTCGCTGGACCTAAGAATTATAAAATGTGACCTATAGTGGCAATAACCAAAAAACAGCTACAAAATTTGTCGTTAAAGTAAAAAATAGTTTTTCCGATATCTCTGGAAAATGAGTATTCCTTTAAAATTGAAAATCCCCGGGGCACACCAAAGGTGAGATAAATTTAGCACTTAAAAAAAATAAAAAAGGGTAAATTACATCTAGTCTTAATTTTTAAAATTTTTAATTTAAATTTTTGAGGTTTTTTTCTTATTTTGTAATAATCTAATTTAATGAAAAAATATTTTAATTTTTAATTTTTTCATTCTCAATATCTGCATATGCTATAAGGCTTCCTTAGCGATGTGGTTAGGATTAAAACTTCACCCTTTATTTAAAACAATTTGTGTACCTCTTTAGTGCATTTAAATGATATTTGATTTGTTAAAGTATAAGTTCATGATTTTGATCATCAAGGTCTCTAAAAACTTTCGTACAACATAGTTAGCATAATAGTTCACTATAGCCTGAAAAGACTTTTGAAGTCAATAACAAAACTATAAATAAAGCTTTAAAAAATATATATATATATATATTGCTAAATAGTATACTTAAATTAAAATCATTGCATTCATAAGAGAAGCTTCAACAATGGCCAGATACAAGACATTAGAGTGGAGATTAATGAGAAAAGGATAACCACAGTCTATTGTTTACTTCTTAGTCTATTGTGAATACAAATGATATTAAAAAAATTATAAGCTGAAGGTTGATTAGTCTGCCGTTAATCTGCAGATTCATTAGTAATATAAATTTAAAAAAGCTCTTTATGAGAAAGAAATTAGCATAAATGTGATAAGATATTTGTAATAAAAGGATTGAATAAAAAAAATTACTATTTGCTATTATAATTACCTATAAGACTAAGTACAGTATAGTTAAAATATTAGTCACAAAACAAAATCCATTTAAGCCTAAATTACAAAAAAAAATCAATAATATACATTATAATTAGCAATAAGATTTACCTTGTATGATTTTTTTATGCAAGGGCAAGAAGAAGAAGAAAGGAGGAGGAGAAGAAGAAGAAGAAGAGATGGAAGGAGAGTAAGAAGAAGAAGATCTAGAAGAAGGGGGAAGAAGAAGAGAAAAAGGAAGAAGAAGAAAAAGAAGTAAAAGATCTAGAGGAAGAAGATTTAGGAGATTCGGCAACAGTGAGATCCTTTCAGTGGCAGTGAGATCCTCCTGACGTCAGTCAAGGTCACTCCGCGACCAGTGAGCGAGGCGATCGGGAGTGAGTGTCAGTAAGGTTGTAGAGAGTGAGATGATCAGAGTAGTAGTTAGATGTTTTTTATGAAGCATACATTAGACAACGGTTGAGGGTCAAAACTTTAGATAGCAGTTGATCAGTCAATTGTCATCTAAGAGTTATTACTTTAACAGGCAGTTGACCCAATCAACTGCTTTCTAAATTTATCATCTTTTATAACGGTTCGCACAGTGAGCGACTGTAAAAGACATCTGACTATTTTAGGTTCAAAAATAGACTACAGAAAATTGGGCAATGTTGACAATAATAACTTCTCATGTATTTTTTAGAAACCCTTTTTATTAACTACTGAGCCGGATTTGCATTCCTTGGTAATTAGAGAATTTTTCTTAATTTCAGGGGAAATTTGTTCAATATTATCTAATTATTTATACTATTTAAATGTTTATATTATTTATAAATTATTAGTTTATTTTTTAATATTATTATATTAATATTAGTATTAATAAATAATATATTTTCACCTTTCTATTATATTAGCAGAGGAAATTTATAAGTTTAGAAATACTTAATTCTTTTACGACGATAACAACAACAAAGCCTTAATCTTAGTAGGTGAAGTCAATTATATAAATTCTTTATTTTCATTGTGTCTATCAATTTACAAATATTTATTTAGATTTAAGTGAGTAAGATCACTTCTTATAATTTTTTGTTATGTCTTTTTTGGCTTTTCTCTTCTTTTTTATAAATAGAAAAAATCTAATAACTCAATTTTTCTAACTGTAATTTCAATCGGCCTATTATCTATAGAAATACTCAATTTCTCTAAATAGAAAAAAAGATGCAGTTTTTGCCCACTTCATAACTAATTGCATCACGAGTTCATGCTCAAAGCTACTTTCTCATTCAAATATTTATATTGTCGAGTGAACTTCTACGTAGTGATGCTCAAGAAGAAGTGATACAAAAATCTCCTCGAATTTTACGTAGACAAAAAACACAGCAATGCTTAACAATACTGTGGTAACATTGCCCCCAGATTTAAAAATTGCTTTTTAGGCTCTGTTTAGTTGGAGGAAAAAAAGATGATTTGAAAAATTTTTATAAAATTTTTTAGAAAAGCGGGTATAATGTGAAATAAAGTGAGCTAGTTATATTAAAAATTGTGTTGGATGTGAAATAAAATGATTATTTAATGTTGAAATTTGTGTAGGATGAGATATAAAATAATTTTTAAAGTTTTTTTTAAAAATTAATTTAAGGTTCTGGCCATGACGAAAATAAACTATTTTTTTAGCCAATTGGCAAACAGAGCTTTAGGGGACGTTTGGTTCAATGTTATCTCGAGAAAGTAATTGTTTGGTTTAATGACATCTATAAATAATCTTCTATTAGATTATAAAATTATTAGTCAAAAGATGACATCTAGATGTCATGACATCTAAATTATATAACATAGCACCAAGATAACAACGAACCAAACGCCCCCTTAAAATTGTCCCTCCTGGAGCCTTTGATATACCACAAAATCTTTCTCTACTTAGCACCTATTTTTTACAATTAGGGGACACTATAAGTTAATTTTGAGCATTCCCATTAAACTCAAAATTGAAAGTTTTGTTTTGAATTAGTTTTTGAATTTGATAAAGCTTAATTATATTTTATATTTGGGCAAATTTCACTCAGGTCCCTGAGTTTAAGGGTTATTATCACACAGGTTCACGTTTTTAAAATTCTATCTTCGGGGTCCCTAGGTTTTCAAAAATTATCATCTGGGTCCCTTTTTTATTTTTTTATTATTAAAAATTATAAAAATTACCATTATACCCTTACCCTCCCTCTCTCCTCCAGATCCGGCAACCGCGCAGCCACCGCGCCGCCACCGCGCCGTCACCGCGCCACCCCGCGCCGCCTCCGGCGGAC
>JAEMOT010001640.1:250434-304764 GCA_019297695.1 Apostasia ramifera | reverse complement strand
TTTTATATTTTTTAATAATAAAAAAATAAAAAAGGGACCCAGATGATAATTTTTGAAAACCTAGGGACCCCGAAGATAGAATTTTAAAAACGTGGACCTGTGTGATAATAACCCTTAAACTCAGGGACCTGGGTGAAATTTGCCCTTTATATTTTTTAAAAAAATATTTATCATACTTATAAATTATATTAGCATATAATATTACAAATTAACTCCTGAATCTTATATTGATATTTATAGCTTTATCATATTTATATAAGTTATTATAATGTGTATATAATTTTTTAATTATATTTTAAAAAATTATAACATGTATATTTATATAAGTATTGAGTTGTTTTAAATTGAATTAATTTTTTTTAAAACAAGTAAACTTTTAAGTAATAAAAAATTAAATTAATTTAAAATTAAAAAAAATATAAATAAATTTCATGAAATATTGAAACTTTGATCACATAAAATTACCACCCCTCACAACTCAATCTTGCTAAATTTATTTTTGTTATTATTATATGGCTTTTCATATAGAGTCATACACGTGATTATTTAAAAAAATAAAAATAATATACTTTTTGATATGAAATTTAGACTCAGTTTAGTTGAAGAAAAAAAAAATAATTTAAATTTTTTTAAAAAAAATGTATAATATAAAATAAAGTAAATTAATTATATTAAAAATTATATTAAATATAAAATAAAATGATTATTTAATATTAAAATTTATGTATAAATGATATAAAAATAATTTTTAATTTTTTTAAATAAATTTAAAATTTTCATCATAGCTAAAATAATTTTTTTTTAGCAAGTTGCAAACAGGGACTTATCAAACAATAAAGAAGGCCGAGGAATATAATTTTTTTTAAAAAAAAAAAAAATTCCAAAATTTAGATCAGCCGCTGATTTCGTTCTCGATCTTGTCAGCCCTGACATCAACTTCTTCCTCCATGTAGCGCTTCCAGTACCAGTGCTGCCTCCACACCCTCTCCGCCATCTCGTCGATGGGCACCCCCTTCGTCTCCGGCAAGAGGAACACCACGAACGCCGCCATCACGACTATCCACCCTGCGAAGAAGAGGAAGATCCCGGCCTTCATCCCGCACATCATCGACAGGAACGCCTGGGCGATCACGAACGTGAAGAGCATGTTGGCGCTCACCGCGCACGCGAACCCCGCCGCCCTCGTCTCCAGCGGAAACGTCTCGCTCGGGATCAGCCACCCCAGCGGGCCCCACGACCACGCGAAGCTCATCACGTAGCAGCACACGAGCACCACCACCCACACCGCCACCGTCGCCCCCAGTTCGTTGTCCGACTTTAGACGCGCCAGCAGAATCCCTCCGATGGCCGTCTGGGTTACGAACATCTGAGCGCACGCCTCCAGCAGCAGCAACCTCCTCCCCGCCCGGTCCACCGCGGCGACGGACACCAGCGTCGACAGCACGTTGACGCCGCCGGTGATGACGGCGGAGAGGAGTGAGGCGTTGTTCTTGAACCCCATCGTTTGGAAGAGAACAGGCGCGTAGAACATGATCGCGTTGATTCCGGTGAACTGCTGGAAGAACTGCATGGCGACGGCGATCACCAGCTGCGGCCGGCTGGGTCTCTTCAGGAGGCTGCGAAAAGGCCGTTTCACCCGGCGGGAGGCCTCGCCGGCGCGGACTATCTCGTCCAACTCGGCGTCGACGTTCTCGGTCCCCCTGATCTTCCTCAGCGTCGCCCGCGCATCGTCGATCTTCCCCCTCTCGATGAGGCTAGCGGGAGTCTCCGTGATGACGAGGGAACCGGATGACCGCGGGGACGCCGGCGAGGCCGAGGGAGAGCCGCCAGCCCCACGGGTGGATGTTCGCGGTGGCGTAGTTGACGATGTTGGCGACGAGGATGCCGATGGTGACGTCGAGCTGGAAGAGGATGTTGAGAGCCCCGCGGATCCTGGCCGGGGCAATCTCCGACAGGAACAGGGGAACCGCCTGGTTGCCGAACCCAACGCCGAACCCGAGGAGGATGCGGCCGAAGATGAGCATCACGAGGTTTTCGGCGGCGGCGTTGAAAGCGACGCCGGCTAGGAAGAAGAGGGAGGCGAGCTGCATCGTGACCTTGCGGCCGTAGCGGGAGCAGGTCTTGGAGGCGGCGAAGCTGGCGGCGATTGCGGCGAGGTAGAGGGAGGAGGTGAAGAGCTGGAGGCCCTGGTTGTCGTACTTGCAGTAGTTGTCTTCCTTGGCCTCGCGCTTCCTGCGGTAGACGAGAGGGAAGAATTTCTCGAGGAAGTCGTCCATGGCGGTGACGCCGCCGGAGATGCCGATGTCGTAGCCGAACATCAGGCCTCCGGTAGCGGCAATGACGCCACAGAGGATGACGTAGATGGTGATCCGGCCATCGAACTCGGCGGAGCCGGACCCAGAGACTACAGCGGCGGCGGGCATGCTCGCTTGGATTGTGAGTTCTAGGGTTTTGAGGGCGTGGGCGGTGCTGACCGAGGGTTTATATAGGCGATGGATGGAGGGCTTTGTTCCGATTTTGACTGGCTCAACGCTTCGTAATTCAAAAAAGGAAATTACAATCCCGGAAAAAATGGCTAATTAGGTGCCTATTTAGTTAAGAATTAATTAAGGGTTAATTACTTATAAAAGTCATTAAAATCTTAAATTTTTAACAAACTGGATAATAGAATTTTTTTCATAAAAAAATATAAATTTTTTTCAATTTTTTCATAATTGTGAGAATACTAAGGGGAGGCATTTGGTTCGTTGTTATCTTAGTGTTATTAATGTAGATGTCATTTTTTAACTAATTATTTTATAATCTAATAAAAAATTATTTATAGATGTCATTAAACTAAACAATTGCTTTCTCTAGATAACATAATATAATATCAAGATAACAGTGGACCAACCCCCCCTAAATAACATTGATTGATATACTTAGAATTTTATAAGAGGGCGTTTGGTTCATTATTATCTTAATATTATGTTATGTAATTTAGATGTCATCTTTTAACGAATAATTTTATAATCTAATAGAAGATTATTTATAGATGTTACTAGACCAAACGATTGCTTTCTTTAGATAACATAATATAACATCAAGATAACATTGAACCAAACGCCCCCTAAATTACTTTTTTTTTAAAAAAAAAATAGCTGTAATTAACTTGGGTATTGTTACATCTAGATCCGCGCCGCTTCATCTGGAGCGTACATGTGGAAGCTTACATGACATCGACGTCACAGGCCTTCAGCTGCGAACAAGGAAGATACCACGCCGAACAGCAGGTATCGAAGAGGCCAAGATGAAAGGATCACGTCGAACTGACAGACAACTTATGAGGTACGGAAGATCATGCTGCTTTTAAGAGTTATGGTCCTCCTTACCTCCCAGATAGTACTGTCCGTACACCTGGCAGCTGAGGTCATGGCATGACTGCCTAGCTGGAATTGCTGGTCTAACACTAGAGATGAAGCTCATTCCATTGAAGTGACCTCACGGATTAGATTAGGGTATAAAAATCACATTATCACAGGAAAGGAGAGATCTTTTTCCTCTTTTCTTCCAAGAAGTTCTCAATTCCCTCCTTGATTATAATTTTTATTGCTTTACATTAGTGAAAACTTTTGAAGCCTCCTCATAAGGAGCCGTGGTTTTTCCGCTCAGCCAGTTTTCTACGAACAAAAATTCTTTTGTCCTTCTAGTTGTTTTTCTGTCACAACAGGTATTAACCAAATAAAGGCTTAATCTTCAAAATTAATATTTTATTATTAATTAACATCGTGCACTCGAGATCTAAATTAACAATAGTTCATAAATATATCGTGAAATTGCTTTTATTTCTTACTAAATAGTCTAAATATCTTTCTAAATTTTTATGGTCTCATTTGGAAAACAATTATTGACGATTTAACATGCACTATGCAACTGTGTGACACCTGCAGCACACAAAGTAAGGCCCTGTTTGGCAATGAGTTGAAAATCATGACTAAAATTACCCATGGTCAAAATCTTAAATTTATTTTAAAAAAATTTAAAAAATTATTTTATGTCTCATCTTACACAAATTCTAACATTAAACAATCACTTTATTTCACATCCAACACAATTCTCAATAAATCAATCAATTTTATTTTACATCATACATAATTTTTAATATAACTATCTTACTTTATTTCACATCATACACATTTTTCAAAAATAGCTAAAAATTTCAACTAAATCTTCTTTTTTTTTTCTTATTACCAAACAGAGCCTAAGATAACGATATTGTTTACTTTTTTTATTTATTTTGGTGCTAAGTATAAATTCCTTTGCTTGGTGTGAACATATGTAAAATAATATTTATATATATTAAACAAGCAGCATTTATATCAAATAAAAATATATATACTACACATTATAGTTTTCATTAAAATAATTCGAATGAAGATAATGGTAGGCTCCTTTCAACCTTCGCGAAATACCGCTTGTACCCCTTAAATTAATATGCTCTGATACTTTTTATTTTTTAAAAAATAAAAAGTATATTTACTGCAAGGAAAAAAACAATGCTTAATATAATCAGAAGGATCTGAATTGTAGCAAGTAATCATTTTTATTAGAAAATTAAAAAATAGAAAACTTTGAAGCATAATTAATATTTTTTTAAAACAAATTTACACTAAATATAATTACTTTTTAGGATGTAATAACGTAACAAAATTCTCTAAATTTTAAGATTATAAAAAATATGAAATATTTATAAATATTTTTTAAGTTTAATTTAATAGTTGAAAGACATTTTAAAGTATTCTTTTGAATTAAGAGATGCATTAGCACTTTTTTTTACTAAAATGATATTTCAAAATTTGAGAATTCTAATTACAAAAATAATTTTTTGACTTAACGAGTTACACCCGAATTGCCCTAAGTGTTCAAGTTTCTATTAAAGATCATTAAATATTTATTAATCCCACGAGAATCTAATAAAAAAAGTCTATGATCTTAATTTTTATACTGAATTAATAAATTTATAAAAAAATTTATTATAAGTATTTATTATTTTATTTTATTTAATAATATGGGATAATCACGTACCAAAAATATTACAAACAATCTAATAATTTTATCATGTGTAAAATATAAATTAAAAAAATAGATCCTCGTATTTAAATTTTGAGAGATTATTAAAAATTTCTAGGAAAATAAATTACGATTCTATTTGGTGTGAGGACCAAAATGATATAATTTAAAAAATAATAATAATAATTATAAAATAAATTTTAATATAAAAATATTATTTTATTTTATATATTTAATAATTTTTAATAAAAATATTAACTTTATTTTATTTTTTTTGACTAAAATATGATGTTCAGGATGAAAATTTTTGTGCTTAATATGAAATTTTTTAGTTCAACATAAATATTATTTTGGTTCTAAAAAAATTAAAAAAATATATTTTATATAGTATGCCCATTAAAAATATAATTAATTTTTATGAATAGGTTGAAATTGATCTCAATGCTCAGCTCGTCCAATTTTATGATCAAAATTAGTACTATATCAATATATTTATACAGTGAAATTTGAATATTTTATCAAAACTATTTTTCATAAATGAGTATTGATATAATTTTTATATTTAAATAAAAATCAACCTATTATTTAGTTTATAATTATATTTATATCTCCTCTATATAGTTTAGGTTTACTTAGGTGTAAGTCCACTTAAATTTGGATTGATTGAAAAGGGCAAAACGGGGTAATTTAGAAGGGATTAGGGCTAAGTATGAGGTTGCAGAAATAGAGAGACTAAACTACAATTTCTCAACAAGCCATGTCTGCCAGCCCTAATTTGATCGGAGACGCTTCTTCTTCCTCCGTCTGCTGACTGCGCCTATCAGATGCCGCGCACGCTTTAACTCCGCGGATCTCGTCGATGCCGGACCATGCCATCTGCCTCCGTGCAGCACGATCTCCTACCTTTCCATCACGTTCGAGGGCCGGAACTGCGAGGAGGTTTCGCCTATTTCCCTTCTCTATATATACCTCTTTACATGGAGCTGGGTAAGGAGATGATGAGTTGATATTGTTGCTGAGCGAAGTGCACAGTTGGTGTCTCTTCCGATTAGACGACTCCGGGCAGGTGGTCACGGATTCGACGCCGGCTCAGCAGGGGGCTGCAGCTGATGTTCTTCTGTTCTTTGGATCCGAGTCAGGTGGCGTCGATTAGGCTCTGATTCTGCGAAGGTGGCGCGGGCTTTCAGATTCGGTAGCAACGGCAGGGGGATGTGGCTGCCATTACTGAGGGCTTGAGGTTCAGATTGATCTTAAGCTTCTTTTTCTCATGTTTATTCCTTTGTTGCTGTTTATTGTTGTCTGAATTCTGAACCGATCTGTATGAATTCTTCTTGTTTGGTTGAACAGGAATCTGCAGTAGTGTCACTATGTGCTGTTTCTATGTTATTTTTTTGAATTTCCTGAACTTCCTATAGTCCAGATTCATGTTCCAGTTCTTACATTTTACTTGGATAATACAGTTCTTACATTTTACTGAGCTTAGAATACAATAAATCCCATCTCAGTTAACCTCTTAAACTGAGATCAAAATACAGTATTTCTGGATTTTTCTTCTTGCTACTTCTTGCTTAGATATAGATACCATTACTTTTTTTTTTGAAAACGATACCATTACTTAATGATTACTAGATTGACTCCTTTGTGTATGGTATTTAATTTCTATGCATGATGATCAAATCTCCATAATATTTGGTAAATTTCAATCTCACATGAGAGTTTATTGAATTTATCTGGAATGTCTCTAATTCTCAGTAAAAATATTTCATGAAAACTAATGTGAAAATGCATGCCTTCATGATTAGGCTTAATTTAGTTTAATCTCCTCTAATGCACATCATATGACATATTATAGAATCTTAATTTTCATTTATTAAAATTTAAAAATTTCCGAGATAAAAAAAAACTGAAAATTTGAAATCATACAACATAGATTATATTCATAGGTTGTGCCATTTAATTGCATACTTAGGTCGTCTTGTTTCCTTGATGCATCAGTTTGGTATCAGAGTTGATCTTATTTAGATCATATAGGATGCTCCGCCTTCTCATTGCATTAGTTTGATTATTTGCTTGCTTTAAAAAAATATACTTATTTAAATATCAAAAATATGTTTAAGTATTTCTAATTGCTAACTTCAACTTTTCATTTTTCTCTATCTCATAGCCTATAATAGTAATTTTATAACATGTTTTTAACGTTTTAAATAATAACTTAATGATCAAACTTAACGAAATTTTTAAAATGGACTTACGTGAAAGAAAAATTTGGATAAGAGGGAACCGAATGGCACATTTTTATTTTTATGGACACCACATGTAATTAGGAATTACTTCAAAGAACTAGATGGAATTACTTTTTGAATTAAATTAAATTGTCCATAAAATAATCATATTGATAAATAAGGTTTAAATATTATAGAGCCATTTTTAAATTTCTATGATCAATTTTTTAAAAATTTCTATTATAATAAAATGAGAAACAACTCTATTTTTTAATTCAAAAATTGAAAAAAAGGGAAGCATCTCCAGCCTATAACTTGGAAGGTTGCGTGAGATCGGAGATGGAAGCACCAATGCGTTTTAAAAGTGGTGAGAATAGTGATCATTATATAAAAAATAATTTGAAAATGAGGAATCCGTGGCTGAGAAAAGATTTGGGAGGAGATTCTTCTCAGTTCCGGCGAGCTGCGTTGATCTTGCGGAGCGCGACAACTTTGATAGGTGTCAGGTGTGGACTTCCTCTGACTCTCTCTCTCTTTGTTTGATTTTATTGTTGATTTCCACTAATCCTTCTTTTCCTCCTCTTATTGTTCAATCATTGCTTAAAATCAGCCTATCAGACTGTTTAATTCTTAGCAAATTATTTTTCTTCTCTCTCTTTTGAGTTTTAGTTGAGTTTTAGGGTTTTGATTGTTAGCTTTTTTTTTTTTTTTAAATTATGTGGTTGTTGATTCTAACGAGCATTTCAATCTTTGTTGGATGTGAGGGAATGAGATTAGGTTTTTTTTTTGCTTCTCTTTTGCTGAGTGGAATTTTGGTTATAAAGAGCACCTGTTTAGAGAAAGATGGCAAGGTGTTCTTTTCCATTTCATTTTAGTTACAATTTCTTGAAGGTATTGAGATTTCTGCGTTTGATGATTGACTTCACAGACCTGGATGAAAAAGGGAAGATAGTGTTAAATCGATCTCAGTGTGGTTAATCCAATGTGGATGATCTCTTATTTGCAAATGAATTCCTATGAAGTTGTACTTGGATTGGAACTTTAATATCCTTTTTTCTTCATTTTTTTGCAGAGATTTATATATCTGTGCTATGTATTACAGCTTTGGGCTGGATTAATGAGCAATGCAGAGATCATGTAAAGCTCTTCTTCGGAGAAGAGAGATCTCTAGTAGGAAACATTTCGATTATAGAGTATCTTTACTGCTCCTTTCATGGGGCTTTATCTTTGGTTTCAATTCCTTGATCAACCAAGGCAATGGCTACAGAGGTAAACCTTATAATCAAATTCTTGCCTGTGTTGATAAATTTTTCTTTATGACCTGTTAAATCTCTAGAGAGGGCTTGTCCAGATCCATGAGGCTTTTCATTCTGCAAACCTTCCTGCATGCTGTCATTAAATAGAATTGTAGATTGCTAGAAGCAAAGAAAATTATCTTTATTCTAATAATTACTCATTGAACAAAGGTATATCCAGGTTATTAGTTAGCGGTTTTCATTTTAAACTACTACTTATAATTGTGATCATTAAATAACATGTTCTCTCTTTTACTGTACTCCTCGCATGCCTTAACTAAAACTCTTTGTGCTGCATATGATTTATAATTTCTTCTACTAAACTGTTAAAGCCTAGTTGCCTCATGCTTCATTTTACCAGTTGAATAATCAAGTTCTAGCTTCATTATATGCATTTCTTGCTCAAATTAGTGAAGTGTCAGATCTTCCTTTCTGCATTGCTTCAGCTGGATTTGGTTGTGTAATTCCCCTCTTGAATATATTGTCAGCATTATATTAACGTGAGACTTCGTTTTTGATCTTGTTCCTGTCGTCCTGCTTTGGATGAATTTGATAAGTTGACCATTATTGTGGTCAAGAGTTTGAATCTAGGAATTTTTTCTGTATTAAGTAATGCTGTAGAAATCTTAGACCTTGTAGTTTAATAGTCACGCATTTGTTAGGCCCTATAGTTGTATGAGTTGCATTGCATGTATAGTCTTATAATGTTGCATGATAACATTCTCTCCTTTTATGTAAGACTTTGTTTATAATAACTTTTGTCTTTCACAGTCTCGAAGTTGAGATAGGTTTTTGAGACATTACGTATATGACACATAAAATTATGTTATTTACTTATTAGACATCTAGAACATAAATATTACTCAAGAGATACCATAAATATATTAATATTACTTGTTTCACACTGTAGTATTCATCCGCCACCACTGTCTTACCCGATTTAATTATGGTTCAATTAGTTGTTAATCATGGTTGGATTAGCTGCAAGCCATAATTTATTCACATAAATATTTTAAAAATAAGTAATAGATGTTGAATATTACTTAGTAATATAAACTATTAGTAATTTCATTTCAGTAATTCAATACATAATACCAACATAATATTTCATAATTGAAGAAGCAACATTGTTTCATGGAATAAAATTATAATCTCCTAATCATATAATTTAGAATTTCAAGATCATTTTATGGAGACCACAGTGAAGCAGGTAATATTAATTAATATGTTAAGGTATCTCTAAAGTAATATTTATGTTTTGATTGTCTAATAAGTAAATAAGATAGCTTTATGTGTCATGTATGTAAATTTTTTTTTTTTTTCTTAGGTTACGTTTTCTTTCCTCATCATAGGTACTGTTAAAAATGAATTAGATGATTTTTGTGATAACTTATTTTGCTAAAAGCTTGTTTTCTTAAAATACTTATAGGCGTGCTTGGTCTTGTGGCTAGTGAGACTAGCAGGCATGAGGATGCTTCTGCGATGAAGAAAGAAAGTCAATCTGATGATGATCTAGCATTGGCAAAAGTGATTTTCAATTGTAACATTCTGGAAAAAGCTCCTATTTCTATTCATGATGTCAACTGTTGTGAAGATCATGATGATAATGATCATGGATCTTGTGCTCAATCATCTCTAGGTGAGGAGCTTTCGGTTGTTGAAGCCCCCATTTTAAATGCCAAGGAAGATTTTGAAGCACCTTTACAAAAAAATGATAGAATATCTAGGGTTGCTCCTCCGGGATTAGACGAGTTTAAGAATAAAGCTTTCACCAGCAAAGGAAAGCCTACATCAAGTCAAACAAGCACTGTCGTCCACCGAATGGAACCTAGTGGAGTGGAATACAATTATGCTTCTGCCGTAAAGGGTGCAAAAGTCCTAGCCTTTAACAAGGAGGCTAAAGGTCCTTCAAATATCTTAGAAAAAGATAAAGACAAGTATCTTCGCAATCCATGTTCAATCGAGGAGAAGTATGTTGTCATAGAATTGTCCGAGGAAACCTTAGTGGACAGTCTAGAGATTGCAAATTTTGAACATTATTCTTCTAACTTGAAACATTTTGAACTTCTTAGTAGCTTGGTTTATCCAACAGACACTTGGGTCAAACTTGGCAATTTCACTGCTCAAAATGTTAGGCATGCACAAAGATTTATTCTTTCAGAACCCAAATGGGC
Source organism: Apostasia ramifera (assembly GCA_019297695.1). Classification (NCBI taxonomy): domain Eukaryota; kingdom Viridiplantae; phylum Streptophyta; class Magnoliopsida; order Asparagales; family Orchidaceae; genus Apostasia; species Apostasia ramifera. The sequence continues at coordinate 294,024 of JAEMOT010001640.1, read as the reverse complement.
ACGTTATGTGAAACTTAATCTGTTGAGTCATTATGGTTCTGAGTTCTATTGCACATTGAGTGTGCTTGAAGTTTATGGCGTGGATGCAGTGGAGAGAATGCTGGAAGATTTGATCTCAGTTGAAAGCAAAAGGCATAAACTTGAAGAACAAAATGTCGCGCATATTTCAGTGGAAGAATCAAAAAATGTGGATGATGTGTACCAAGAGTTGATTACAGGAATTGATCATGAATCAAAAATTGAGAACCCCAAGACAAAAACAGAGGTGTTGAAAGTAAACGTGCCAGATCCAATAGAAAACAGGCCATCACAAGTTGCAAGGATGCCTGGTGATGCTGTTCTTAAGATACTTATGCAGAAAGTTCAATCCTTTGATGTTAATTTACCTATCTTAGAACGATATCTGGATGAATTGAATAGCAGATATGGGCGTATATTTAAAGAACTGGATGACGATATTGCCGATAAGGATATGTTGCTGGAAAAAATCAGATTAGAAATTGATGGTATTCAAAGAAGCAGATATGCATTTGTATGTAACATCAGAATTTTTTTTTAATGTTTCTTTCATGTTTAATTTTACATTACTTATTATATAATTGGTGGTATATAGGCCAATGATATTGGAGATATTCTCTCATGGAAGCTTGCAGTTTCATTGCAGTTAGATCAGTTAGTCAAAGAGAGCAATAGTCTCAAGTATGACTCATACTTACCCTTTAATCTACTTGATTTGAACTTATATCCCTCTGTTGGGATAAATATTTAGTCATAGATGTGAATTGTTTGCTTTCATATGAATGAGCAGTTATATTTTAGGGACACATTTACATACATGTAACATAAATTTTGGTATATTAGACTACACGCATTTTTTATAAAATTTATATTATGCAGTAATTATTTTTTGTGAAGAAGGTGAGTGTAATATAATATAGAAATGTTATTTAACATGTGTGCAGAATTCCTTATATTTTGTCAAAGCTCAACCATTTCATATTCGGCTGTTAAAGTTCTTTATTTTGCCTATTCCTTTGGTCTTGGTTCTTAGTTATGACCATTTTTTGGTATGACTCTTTTTTATATCTACATAATTGTATAAAAAACCTATATGAATTTCTTTAAACTGTATATAAAAGGGCTAATAAGGCTTCCACTAATATAAGGTTTGGCATGCTGATGGATATAACTTTTTGTGCACACAGTAGATATGCAACTGTATAGGATTTGAACACATGGCTAATATAGCTTTAACCTTCAAAACTACGACATTGACTCTCACATATAATGAGATCGTTTACAGTATAATTTAACATTAGGAAAATGAGAATGCTGAGATTCATGTTGATAGCTTTTAAACAAATTGAGAATAGAAGTACAATTAAGACATGTTATATAGCCTATGCGGAAGTAGTGCCATATAGAAAATATTAGCTTCAATTGTTTTGGGAGTAAAATTTATTAAATATATTTATATAGAATAGATTTAGATCTTATTTGAATGGGCTTCTTGTTGCATTATATGGAGATGATAAGTAAAAAATGACATGCTTCCGGTGGAAACAGTTGAGATACGATTATTGATTATGATAATGAACTGATGCATCAAAGGTGCCCTCTAATTTGAATTCTTTATTATTATCCAAATAAAAGAGTATACGCTCTCTCTCTCTCTCTCTCTCTCAGAGTATCCTTTTTTGTGGATTTTGTTTATATGCAGATCAGATATTGAGATGATGCGGAATCATCAGGCTGATGTAGAGAACAGAGGGCTTGCGGTGATATTCATAAGTTTTATCTTTGGAAGTATAGCAGCTAGCAAGTTGTTTGTAGATGTACTCAGATTTTTATGTGGAATGCATGATTCTCAAAAGTTATGTAGAAAGAGTTTTGCTTGGATTGCCTTGCTACTTAGCAGCATTATTATCATATTCATCCTATTAATGTAACTCTTGTAGTTTGGTATTAATACTGTTGAGGCTATTAAAATCAGCGGAATAATAATTGTGAGTCAGCTTTGCCAGAAAATAGCTGGCTACATTTTTGTCATAGGACGAGATTATTCAACATTGGGACACCTTACTCTTCGTATTCCTATAAAAATTAGCATTGCTTAAAAAGCTACTATTTATCGTGCAGATAGTGAATGCTTCTGAGAAATCGTCCAGAAAGCAGCATTGTGAAGAGACTATACAGGTACTTATTTTCTGGATTTTCTTTTTACCAAAAGATTTCTTGGATTGGCCTAGGCCACTTAAAAAAAAAATTCTAGGATTTTCTTGGTATTATCTTAATATCTGACGGATTAATTTTATTAAATTTATTTAATGCTGCTTTTTCTTAATCTTGTTTAGTTCGTGTTCCCCACCTTTATGTGACTTTACTTCGAAGTTCTAAACAGCTGCCTTGGTTTTGTTCCATGTGCTTGTCGTCTTTGTAGAGAAGTTAAAATGATGTCACAATCGTGTTGAGGTTAATCAGAAACACCTTTTTGCTTTTGCCATTACAATTCTCTTACATATGAGTTAACCTCTATTACTTGATGTAGAGCATGTGGGAATTTACTTTAGGAGCTTATTCGGTAAAAGGACCAATTTAGTTGTGTCATCCATGAAAATTATAAATTTGCCTTATGACACGTGTATGATGAGGAATAAAATTAATTAATTATGTTAAAAAATTATGTAGAATATAAAATAAAATTAATTGATATATTAAAAATGATGTATTATGTAAAATAAAATAGATTTTTTATGGTGAAAATTATGTAATATGTGATAAAATTAATTTAATATTTTTTAAATTTTTATAATGAAAAATTATTTTGATCTTTTGTATGACCAAAATAATAAGAGCACCAAACAGGCCCTAGAGCACTCTGATATTAGCAATATTGTATGAATAACTATCTGTGGAGCTCTAAATGAACTACGTTGAACCGAGTAGTGATTTGTTTAAGTTCATATTCGTTTATTAAAACTGAGCTTGAGCTCAAGCTTGATTTGCGAATATAAAGGCATATTTAAGCTTAATTCATATGGTTCACAAACAATCACTAATGTGTTCACATATGAGTTCATTTATATACATATATATGTATATATATATGAATTCATGAATAAGAAAACTATAGACAAATTTTTATATATCAAACATATTAATGTATTCACAAACAAATTCACTATCATAATTCATTTTTTTTATTAATAAATAAAATATACTAAAATTTCTAAAAGAGAAACACATCGAGCTTTATAATTGAACATGTTTACAAATTTCATATGAATTGTTCATCAATATTAACCTGCTAATGCTATGCTTAAATTTTTCATTTACCAATTAAGCTCTTAAATTGTCTTTTTAAACTTTTAAATTATTTATTGATATTGATGAACTAAATATAAACGAATTATTTTTGAATTGAACATCAAATTGTTGTTCATCGAATGCTCAATTCATTTACAGCCCTAACTGTTTGCACCTGTTTTTCTCGAATGGCAGCCGGTGGTGATCTTTTCATAATGCTATGTACTGCTTGCCAAAGAGTAAGCTTACTTAAGTCAGATGTCTTTATTTAGATTCATTTGTTTATTTGTGAGATGCAGAGCTCTAGAAGAAATATTTCATGCTTTCTTTATCTATTCATGAACATCTGTATTATTTATAGCTGAACAGAGTTAGCTGTTAAGGCGCTGGTAGCTACTATGTGGAGACTGTAAGTGATGTAAAGAAAGACCTTGTTGTTTGAGGGTTCTGAGATGGCTTACAGACGGTGTTGCACTTAATGGGTTTTCTTTAATTGTGCCGGAGTTGATGTGGGATGGTCTTTCTTATGCTAAACAACATGATGTAATTCGTAATGCATTGATAGGCTTCTTTAGTTGCGGAGTGCGATATTGTCGTGAAGTTTTGTTGACTTTTATAATGTTTTGAGTTACACTTTATTCGACTTAACTGATGCATTGGTATATGTTGATTCGAAGGTACTGATTTGTGTCTCGTTTTCATGAGTATTCTCCCTAAAGAGGCTTGCTCATCGTGCTGTTACTCGTAAAATGAAGAAATACTTAGTTACTTGTTAGGTTTATAATCTTGAATTTTAACTATTTATATTTAACATTTTCGATAGTGTGTTTTTGAGTCGTGCAACTTTTTAATTCTTGTAAATTTGATAGATATTTTGTATGCTATTGAATCACAAACCTAGGAATATGAAGAATAAAGAAAAAAAATCAAATTTCTTACTGATTCGGTTGATCTTCTCAGCTCTGTAGGGCTTACGGAGGGGTGAGCAAGGGTGCTAATATGAATCGAAAATCGAAAATCGATTGAAAGTTGAATAAATTTTAGATCAAATCGAAAATCGATTGAAAGTTGAATAGATTTTAGATCAAATCAAAATCGAGTAGATCTAAACGAGCCAAAAGTTCGGCTCGATAATAATTTTGAGCCGGGTAGGTTCTACTCGATTCAGCTTGAAATCGACTCGAAATAAAATACATGTTATATACATAATACATATACATAATATATATATATATATAATATATATAATATATATATTATAAATCGAGCCGATCTCGAGCTGGATCCAGTAGAGCCTACCTGGCTCGAGATTGACTAAAAAAAATTGAGATTTTATTATTTCGAGCGCTCGAAAATGATTTGAAATCAGCTCGAAGTCGAACCCAATCGACTTCGAGTCGATCGAAATGTGATCGATCCGATTTCGAGCTGGTATTGGCTCAGCTCGAAATCAGATCGATAACAGCCCTAGGGGTGAGCGTTTATATGGGCGAAAGATGGGTTTGTGTTAGTATGGTTTGTGCGGGTCAACCCACTTCTAAATTCTTAAAAGTACTTGGGAGAAAGCACTACCAATTTGTCAGTGAGACCTAATTTAACACGTTAACTGCTTAGAGCTAAGCCGACTAAAATGGATTTCATTGTCCAATAATCTAGATGTTCCTCAACTATCCCTCTAAATCATCATTTTCATCTTTGAGAAAAACTAAACATATTGGGCATCATAATGTTAAAAAATAACATGTATTCCATGGTCTAATTGGATCATTTTATAAACTAGAGGAAAGGCCTCTTTGACTATTTTACAGAGTACTTACTTGCAGCTATTCATAATCTAAATTTACTATTATGAACATGAGAGCTATCAATTTACATATAGAGCCAAACTAGAAGAATCTACCAGCTATTTTCCACATCCTAAAACTAAAATTTTTGAAGCATTACAGAGGGACGATCATCGAAAGCTCAGACAATCTCACCAGACAGTTCAATCAACACTTGGGGAGCATCTACACAACCACCATCAGAGAGATCTAGTGTTAAAGCATGTGCAAGACATCATTCTCTTTCTGCTTTTCTAAATAGACAATATACAATGTAATGTAAACAGTATGATTAATTTTTTTGGTCCATTTAGGTACATTAAGGTTATTTTTATTGAGAGTAAATATACCTCTTCGCATTGATTTTTTGTAAAATCTTTTAAAATGCCGATAAAACAATTGTACCTTCAGTACCTGCCACCTTTTAGGAAGGTTTAAATGATGTGTGTGATCATTATGATGGCACCAATTTCATCAGCCACGAATCAACTGATGCTGATACAAACACCAACCATTATGTTTTTTTTTTTCTTTTCATGTTTTCTTATTCTGATCTTACGTGTTTTTATTCATCATCATCATCACCACCAAGAGGAATAACCTCAGGAAGTGTTCTAGCTAATTATTCTTATTAATGATGAGATCTAATTTTTCATTTGTAGGTAAACTATAACCTATGCCTTTTCTTACTATCCCTTTAACAAAATTTATGTGCCTTTTTCTTACGTATGCTCATTATGTCAAATTGACAGTTTTAATTTTTATTCAATAGAGTAGAACCACAACACTTTTTATAGCCTCAGGGCAATATGACCATCTGCTCCTCTAACCAGCTTTCCTGTTGATTGATGATGACAGCCAGTCAGTCCAGTCATTATTTGCAGAAACTTTAGATGATCCCCTCAGAATTTGTTGGAGATTTCCGCCCCGTCTTTTTTTCGAAAGAGGGTGATCTCACGAAAAAATAGGGTACACTTTTAATTTTTTTCTCAATAGAGTACAACCGCAACACAAGATGGCGGATAAATAGATAAATGATCGTGTAATTGGATAGCAATCACATAATCGATGAATAGCGATCTACCATCTTAAGAAAAAGGGTAAGATTCAAAAGATTAATCATCAAAGTCCTTACAAGTTTTGTGAAGCTCTAGCTTGTAGAACCCATTCCATGCAGCAGTTGAGAGGCTCGGACTGGCCTATGTGGTTTTGGGGCTTCAAACAAAAGGATAACATAAATTAGAGCAATTTTAATAGTAAGAAACCACTCATCGTAGTTTTGTAACATGTGAAGCATGTCATGAACCAGAACAACAACAACAACCACCACCACCACCAAGCCTTAATCCCACTAGATGGGGTTGGCCACATGAATACTTTGTTTTCATTGCGCTCTATCAGTTACCAAATTCTTATCTAAGTCTAAGTAACTAAGATCACTCCTTATAATTTCTTACCATGTCTTCTTTGGTCTCCCTCTTCTTCTTTGTACATGGGCAAAATCTAATAACTCAATTTTTCTAACTAGAGCTTCAATCAGCCTACGATTTATATGTCCAAACCATCTAAGTCGACTTTTTCTAAGTTTATCCTCAATTAGTGCAACACCACCTTTCTTTCGGATATATTCATTTCTCATTCTATCCTTTCATGTATATCAACAGATCCACCTTAGCATCCTCATTTCTGCAATGTTTATTTTATTTGTATGTTTCCTCTTTACAGGCCAGCATTCAGCACCATATATCATCGCTGGTCTTACTACAATTTTATAAAATTTACCCTTGATTCTAGATGAGATCTTTCTATCGCACAACACACCAGAAGCATTTCTTCATTTTACCCATCCTGCTTGAATCTTGCTAATAAAGTCATTATCTATTTCACCATCATTTTATATGATTGATCTAAGGTATCTAAAGCGCTCACTCTTCTTAACAATTTGATCATCAATTGTCACATTTCCAATATAAGTATTTCTTATGTCATGAACCAGAACAAGTTCCAAAAATCCAGTAATATGCATCACACAGAAAGCCAGCAACGAAGGCTCTAGAAAAAACAACTGCCACCACCAAGCCTAGCTGGGATCGGAAAAAAAACTTCATTGGAAAAATATCCCATAATGTAACATCTAAAATCAAAAAAAAAATGTCAAAAGAAAATGACAGGACCATTATATAGACTGCGTTATTTTCCATGGATGAGTGAGTGGTAATGTAACATGTTATAAGACTGATTTCAATACCAATGCAGCTACTTAAATGGACCTAAGAATCAAACAAGATTTTTTAGTCAAACTTGTACGAGAGATATCAAGTTAAAGAATCATCTTAAGTTAAAATATTAAATTTAGAGTAAATATCATCCAAGTTTTTGAAATTAGAGGGCAATATTAATCAAGTTCACAATTTTAAAAATTTTCAAAAAGATTCCTGAGGTTAACATTATTATTATTTCTTATTTTAAAATTAAATTTTTTAAATATAAAATGACAAAAATATCTCTCCTATAGGTCACCGGCCGTAGCTACTGTTCGTTGCACTACACTATTGCCGCATACAGCCCCAGCGCACACACGGGAAGCCGCACAGGAATGCCATGCGGGCATCCCACTGCATACGAGTGGCCCACTACGCACAACGATGGTGAAGCAATGTCGCTGCCTATGCGGGGCCCATGCACACGTGTGGGCGACAGCCCTGCCCATGCACACAATGGCTGGTGTGCAGCCTCCCTGCACAATCCTACTCGGTCACCTGCTTTCGCCAGCGGTGTGTAGGAAGTGAGAGAAAAAGGTAATCTTTTATTATTTTATATTCAAAAATAAATTTTATTTAAAAGATCGAAAAAATTAAATTAATTGAAAATAGCTCAATTGAAATATTAGTGTCACCCTCAAGAGTCCTATTGAAATATTTTTAAAATTATGGACCCACTTGATATTACCCACTTAACCTCAAGGACCTGCGTAATATTCATGCTTAAAGTTATTAATATTGCGATAGACAAAGACTTTAAGAAAATTTGTACAATAATATAACTTAACACAAACTATATTTCTTATAAAGAATGAAAAGTCGGCACAAGAATGAAAATATTTCTGGGCAGTAAACAAAATTAGGTTCAAGAAGGATCATACCATTTGGATTTCCTTGGTCATAAAATCTTCTTAGAAGAGCTACAGCATCTGTTGACAAGAACCCTCCAGTGCATTTAAATCCCAGTGAATCTAAAGCACCGCTGTTGACCACACCAAATAACTAGATTCATCAAAATCACATAAACCCAGACTGCATATTCATAAGGTTTGTGAATGATTGAAATAAATGAAATCAAGAACTACTAGGCAAATAAGGTGTCACAACTTTTCAATTTTGACAAAATAACTATGTCTAATAAGTTCCATTATGATTTTTGGCAAGGATTTCTTTTGTTTTTTTGATGAAGGATTTTGGCAAGGATTTCACAAATAGAGTCAGGCATGATATATAAGTAAATAACATACTGTAATCAATACAAATTGCTCCTCAGTTGAGATTTTTCAGAAAAAAAAAGGGCAGTTCATAGAAAAAACATAAAGAGATGTAGTCAGTTCTAAAGCTGTAAATATACCGAGCTTTCAACACAAACTCAGTCTCATAAGGGCATGCTCATGTTCATTCATCAAGTTTAACAAATAAGTTTGAACATATTTTCGAAAGCTCAACTCCTAAAAGACCGAACTTGAACATAGTAACATTCGGCTCATTTTTTGTTTGTGAATAATGCATATGAAGATACCCGTTGATGAGATTGATAAAAGATATTTTTAGTATTGCGATAAATTTTTGATGTAGAAGAAAGAAGAAAATATGATTAAAAAATACAATAATAATAATAATATGCATGAGTTTGATTCTAAGTGCGAAGCAAACAAAAGCTCTAACAAATAATTAGAAAAAATTAGGCAAGTGAACTATGATTTAATCAAACCTTAGATATAAACATATGATTAACAAACTTTAAGGAATAAAAGAAAGATTAAGTGAAGTTTAACATTCATCCACAAAATGATAGCATATAAATGAGATCATACTATATGGTGATTAATGTAGAAATCTATGAAACAAGCCTCCAGACTAATACAAACTCAAAAGATATATGAGCATTTGATAACAAGAAGTTAGGATAAAAGAAAAAGATAAAGAAACACATTTAATGTGAGTTTTTTTTATTAAAATGAGAGGAGGCAAGAACTTCAAGAGTATAGAGAGAGAACCGGTGTGAAGGGCTTCATTCCATGGAGAGAATCAAATCCAACAACGGCAGTGGCAACAACAAACAGCGGTTGTGGTGGCAGTTAGTGTCATTGACAGCAATTCCATGCCGAGCGACAGAGGGGGGAGGGCAGGGGCACAACGCCTAGCTCCAAAAGGCCCGATGGGTCTGCTCTAATTTTTCACAAAAAACCATTGCCCCCCAAAATTGACCTCTTTTATCCTACTTATAAAAACCATAATTAATATGAGTCATTGGATCTAAGTATTTGAATCTAAGTGTTCTTATTAATTAAAAGTGTAGGCTATTAAAAGGGCAATTATTGGGCATTTAAAGAATGGGCCTAATAGTCCTCCTCAAAAAAAATATCCTACAATAAAATTCATAAAACCCCTAACAACAAAATAATCCTAAAATAAACTCAAAATATATTACACACACACCCTCACATAAATGCACATAAAACTCACAATTCTCTATAAATAAAATCTAACCTACATGAACAAGGCCCATATGAAAAGCGGTCGAACTACTACATACAAAGCATAATAAGGTACCAAAACAAAATAAAAAGTGTAAGAATAAAAGATGATGCCATCGAATGTCTATGAAATCAATCTTTGAGTTGAGTTCGGTGACGTTGTCGAAGTCAGAACTAAGGATGCTCTACATCAATTTTGTAATAATGTTATAGTTTAGTGCTATTGCCTAACAACAATAAGCTATTTCTCTTTTAGTTATTTTTTCTATCAATTTCTTTTGAAAGATATTTTTAAATGATAATTCAATCTAATGATTGATAAATACTTTATAACCTTCATTTATTAGCTTGATATGAGTTGGTTTAGATAGCTCAATTACAAGCTCGATGCCATACTCGATATTTGGCTCGATAAGAAGGTTGATTATTATTCATGAACAAGCTCGAATCGAGCTCGAGCATGTTCATTTGTAAATGTACCGAGCTTTAACATGGTAACCAAAAGCTTGGCTCGTTTATAAATGAGCTTTAACAATAAAATTTAAATGAAGCTTGAACATGCACACAACCAAGCTCGGCTCATTTATATCCCTACAAAGTTCACACAAAACATAACGAGTTCTTTAAATGAAGAGACATACTTGCATTGCTATCAAGTTTGAGAACGACATAACAATAAAGCCCTTACTATGATTTGCTAGGTTAGAAGAAAGCCTAATTTGTCAAAACGTGCCAACCCCAACAACTACTATCTGGTGCACAAGACGTGCACGCATGAACTCCAGCATTGTCGTACCATGAAGGAATTCTTAAAAGGGGGCACTTGAAGGAATTCTTGGTCAACAACACTAATTGGAGGTCACTAAAAAACTCTGCTCAAGGAAAGGAGAAACAACACTGTGAAGAACCAGAGCAGAGTAGGTAGATCACAACCTCCGCATTAGAAATCACTGAGCCTTCCAACCGCCACCATTAACACAATTTTCAATATAGATCCCAAGGTCAGCCGAAGCAAGCGGCATTGGTAGGTAGTAGCAAGGCCCATTTGCTTCTTATATTCTATTACTTCCTCTTCTATAGATCTCCCAGACTCAGACAACAGCTTCGACTATTTGATCATAGTCACGACTAGAATCGAATACTTCAACATCAAGAGAGTTCTCCTCGACACCAGAAGTTCCGCGAATATTCTATTTGAGTCAACCTTGTTGAGAATGAAAGTGCAAATTGAAGATCTCCTCCAAGGCAGACTCCAACTCACTAGCTTTGTAGGGGAAAAGGTTCCTTTAGGATTCATCAAACTCCCGATCTCATTTGTGGAATTAGTAAATATGGTCAGTCATTCAGTGTCACCCGAGCTATACTTCCATGACTTTATTGAAACCATCAAGTCCCAATTCAATGTTGCTTCTTCTCCAAACTCCTTTCATGCTCCTCTACGGCCAAACTTGAATCAAATCGTAACTAAGATCATAAGGAAGACGATATCCTCCTTCCACCCTCTAATCGATTTTCAAAGTAAATTCTCTCATGTAAGCAGAAGACTAAATCTTTAACAACCATCCTCTAATGGTTATGTCCTGTTGAAATTGATCTGTTGCAAAATACTAACGTTCGAATCTGCCAAAGGTATCACACCCAGGACCATCAAGAGGGTCACCAACTGAACTTGCTTTCCCTCCTATAGGCATGAGGGAAGTTTGACATCAATTGGGGGTTGAATGTCTGCATGCCATCACTTCAAAGAACGTCCCTCTCCTTCCACTTATTTCTTTTTCTTTTCCCCATCCATCATCATCATTGTCCCTTCCAAATCCACTGTCACCACCATCTTCCTCTTTGATGGGTAAAGGGAACGTCATCCAAAGATGCCTCATCATCCAATCATCGAGCAAGCTAAAGAAAATTATCACCTGGAGTTGAAAATTTTTTTCGCATATGCTCCAAACCCTCCAAGATGGTCAAGAAGTTGTATGGCGCATTGCACTTCAATCTCTTCACCGCTTTACTCTGAACGGTAGTGATGCCCAGTGCCTCCCCATCTTCACACGACCACCCTCAATGTCGAGAAGCCGAAGCTATGATCTTCTTTAACAAAGTACATATGATGTTGAATGAGACGCAAACACAATTCTCCACCTTTTAAATTTTATAGAAAATTATTTAAATTATATTTAGATCAAGATATGTCTTTCAACTAAATTTTTTATCAAACTTAAAGGAAAATAAATTCAGTATAGGTTTGAAAACATTCACTAATATCTATAATTAAGTCATGAGTCCTTAAGACAAACAATCGAAATAAAACAAGTTACCATGCAACCTGCCTAAGGAAATGGATATATATATGTCCATACATTATATCATAAAGATGAAGAGTGCATAAGGTGATAACATGGGCATATAGACTGAAAAGCTACAACTATTACAAAGAAAATAACAAATAACATAAAGACTCAAACTTTTCAATTGGTAGCTCGGATCGTCATTAAATCCATAGAAGTCTATATGATACTTTCGTACAGGATTCGTTTAACTAAAGATCCCCTCACCGGCTAGGTAAACGGCGGCAGTGGCAACACCATAGTAGCGACGATTACGTGACGGCAGCGACAACAAATTATGCTATAGCAGCAGCGATGGCGGCGTCTGACAGCGATAGTGTCAGCAGCTAAGGTGGCCGACGATTACGGAGTGCTTCCAAGGTGCAAAGCAATCAATTCCCATAACCTTCATCTCATATCTATTTAAAGCCCAAACTAAGCTTCTTTTTGGGCTAGCCCATGAAACAAGGAGTAGAGGTTTGCCCATGAAACAAGGAGTGGTGGTGGGCTAGTCTATGAAATAAGGAGGGGTGGGCCCTCCATGATTTGTGACCACAAAAGAAGTTTGGGTCAACTTAACCCAACATACAAACCTTAACCCAAAATAACCTAAAATACATTTCATTTTAAAATAAAAAAAAAAGATGAAAATCACCCTCTCTTTTACACACAACAATACATCATAATAGCTAATAGTAGAAAAAAATCAAATACCTAATAATATATATATGCATACATGCATACAATTCATATAGCTTAGTACACTCATAATATACATACTCTATCATAATAGAAACATATAATACAAGATAGTAATAGCCCCCACCATAAATCATTTAAAAAGAATAGCCCTCAATTAAATAAACTCCACCAAACATAACATAAACAAAACACAAAATAAACAGATAGACACATAATAAAACTAACATATAAATACATATGATACTCAAGGGCAAAGATGGCTTCGACAGCGTCAATGTAGGCTATGGGTGACCACATTAAGTAGGAACATTGTCAATTAGGAAGGCAACTGCATATTCGTACCTTGTTTGTCATTCCTTTGATTATGTTTAGGTTTGAAGGTGGATCACCTCTGGAACAGAACTCTGCCGTAGCAGTTCTACAATTAGCCTCCTTCATCCTCCAAATGGGATGCAAACAGTGTATCCTGGAAACGCTAATGAAGGTTATTGATGTACCTAGCCACCATCTGATCCTCACTCGTCCCTATGTCACACCAGAAAAGAAGTTGATAGAACTTTTTCATGTGCTCATGCACTGATTTAAAGCTTTGCTTTGAGTGCAACAGACGCTGATACATTTGCTTATACTTGAATTGCAAAACTCCACCAAGTAAATGCAAGGCACTAAGCCTCATCACCACTAGTTTCACCTTGTTGTTCCCTGGTCCAACTTTGTATTTAGAGACGCACTCGACACTAATTCTAGTAATTCCATCTCAATTGTCTCCACCCAAAGAACAGGATCAAACTGCACATGGTTAAAGCCTTGCTCATTGAACACATTTTCAAAATCAGAAGCTACTGAAATTAGATCTTCTGACTCTGTTACGTGTAGTGGATCAACACGCTACACCTCAAAGCGCACAGCCATCTTCGCGAGTTATCATCTTAACTAGTCGATCTCGACACCTTATAGATCTCTCTCCCTTTGGATCCTTGCTACCTTCTTGTTACATCTGCAAGCCATGATTGATTGAGAAGAACCGCATCCATGGGATCAAAACTTGCATTTTGATATCAACTAATACAGTCTTTGCTGAGATTTGCTGGGTTCGAAAGGGAAAAATGCATACAACAATCATAGAATCGTGAAATGAAAATTAGAGTTTCATTAGTTTAAAAAATGAAATTACAAATGCCCATATTGCTCATATATGAAAACCCTAAAAATCAACACAATAAAGCTATGTGATATTTGGCCCACGAATAGCCTGGATCTTACTAAAATTATATCTAAAATTATTTAGACTAATAAAAATACTATCGATAATTTTTAAAATTAAAAAAAAACAAAAAAGATAATTTTAAAAGGTACAACAATGGATTTAGAGTTGAACCTGAGCTCAATTGACTGTAGGTGGATTGATAATGGATCCATCACTAAGTGAACAGGTGCCAAATTTGCCTCAAAAGCAAGTCAATTCTATTGAGTCAACCCAGTCTTAGTCTGATCAATCTTGTCCGGGTATTCTAGTGCTATAATGTCTGCATTATATTACTACCCTCCACCTCCCCAAACACTACAGGCATGCATAAGTGAATGCACCTATGTCATTTTTTGTATACCTTAGGCAGGTGATAACCAAGTAATCCACATATCTTACTAAGCCAATGCCTTCTCAGGTTAACCAATTAGCCTATAATAAACAACAACAATATAACCATTTCCCAAACTAGTTTTGATTCCAATGTTGAACAGTATTATACCCTTTCAGGCCAAAACTAACCTATTAACATCCAGTTCAATAAACTCATCAAATTGAAATCTTTGATTCACCTTGATGGTCTATGAACCTTTAACTTCAAAATATATAAAAAAAGAAATTTAGCACATGAATTGCATTGAGATTCAAAACACGCTTTTTGGGATATAAACGGTCCACTAGTAGATAAAATAGGCAACACTCGTATTTCCTCCAACAAAAAAAGATTCATACAATTGCTTTATTTTTTTGATATCCAAGGATGCCGTAACTTTTTTCTTCCAAGAAAATCTTCATTAGAATGAAGGTTTCCTGAAATATAAGGTTTAATTTTTCCATGACAGGCTAAAAATTATTAGCGCCGTCACTTTGAATGTTAAAAAAAAGCTGGCAGTACATTTAAGTGTAATTTCATGGTCACATAAGCAACTTTGCAAGCTAATTATAACAATAAACCATATTAAGAAGTTTGTTGCCTGTTGTGTAACTAACCTGGACAACTGCATTGGGTAACCCTCATGCAAAGACAAGACAGAACCACATCCTCCAAATTTGTCGTTAGCACAGCCATAGTAAACTTCTCTAATACCTACTCAGGAATTGATTCGCTTCACCAACATAGTTGAACAAGATAGTACATCACTACTAAAGCAGGTTGAACTGACCAAGTATAGACAATGCAGAAGCACACATAATGCATGGCTCACACGTAACGTAAAGATCACATCTTGAAAATCTCTTTGCAACCTCTACACAATCTAGTCCAATCTTTTGCCATTGTTCAAGAAGAAAATCGATAGCTTCCATTTCTGCATGTCTGGTGGCCTAATGCAATAAAGCATTCCAAAAAGGAAGAAGCAATTCAATAACAATACCATTTGTACTTAAAAAGTAAAAATAAACTCTTCTAAGATATTACAATTTATTTGGCTCCAGAACATAGACTAGTTGTATGCGATGGAGCATAGATCATGGTTTGAAGCAGAAACACCTATGAGTAAATCATCACATAGAGCATGCAGAATGGCCAGATTATTTAATAAACCGTATGACAAACATTTCTCAAGCTATGACCTAAGACATAACTACATGAAATATACGTGTAGATTATATTAAACTGAGGCATGCTAACATTAACACAGAACAAGTTATGGGGGGCATTTAGTTTAGTTTTGTTGTGATGTTATGTCATATTATTTGAAATAATTGATCGGTTTAATGACGTGTAATATTATAAAAATTTATAAGATTACTAGTGTAAAATGACATCTAGATGTTCCTTAAAATTAGGTGATATCTAGATGTTCCTTAAAATTAGGTGACATCTAGATGTCACCTTAATTGTAATGGACATAAATGATAATATATTACCTTTATATTATTTTTTAATATAATAACATTAAATCACACAAACAATACTAGAAATAGTATAAACATCTAGATAGCATTGGCATCTAAATAACACGAACATCTACATAACATTAAACCAAACACCCTCTATATATATTTATGGCTATCACATAAATTCAAAAAACAATATGCAATTTCGTATTCTTTTGCAATAGACAACTAAAAAAAAGTTTCATTCTATTTTATTCATAAGCATGTAGTAAAGTCTAAAGTTGATAACTTACAAGTAGTTGTGATATCATGCAACCTTAGCCAGCATAAATCAGTGGGTGTACTATTATGGTACGTATAAATTCTAATATATTCGTGTCATATTTGTATTAGATATCGATATTCTCTGATACACCAATAAAATAAAAATGATACGTCATATGACGTATCAATTTTTATTTTTTTTCAAAAACACATCTGATACGTATTCAATACTTGTCTGATACTTCTAATTATAAAAAAAATGTTAAGTTAGTAGGTTTGACTCACACGATAAAAATTAATAAAGGGCTCATACATAAGAAAACAAAGAAAAATGAGAACGATGGGAAAGCAACACTAAATTTGGAAAATGGGGAATGCATTGAGTTTCGCACGTGCTAGAGTTCTGACAATAGAGAAAAACTGGTATTTGCATGCTATTGTATCTTCTATTTAAACTAACTATTTTTTGCGTTCTTATAAATGACAGAAAATTTAAACCTTTAAGCCTTTTTGTTTTAATTATTTATTCAGTAAGTCTAAGACTCAGAGAGGAAAAAAAAATCTACTTTGACTAGATCTTATAATTAGGTTTAGGTCAATAATTATATTATATATCAATTGTATTTTATTTGCATCAAACTAATTGAGTTAGATTGAAATTGAACTCAATCTTCTAATATATATTTAAACACTTAACTTACCTATATATTTTATAATAAGTTAGAAAACAATCAAACAAACTTAATGACATTAAAACATTATTCTAAATTTAATTTTTTTAATTCAACAGTCACTGAAGGATGTTTTCACTCTCTAAAATTGGATTATCCATAATGTTATTTTTTGTAGTATCACGAATGTTTGAAAATATTAAAATGAAATTTAAAAAATATTTAAATGATATTTTTAAAATTCATATTAATAAGGTTTATAAAGTATTTCAGTCTATCATCTGAGTTGCATCTTAAGATGAAAATATGACACATTATATATTAATATATATGTCAAATTTTGACGTAACCATGGCGCACTTTTTGTAAGTCTTTCATATTGTTATATATGTATCGTATCATGTCTATATCGTCGTATTATATTGTATCTGTATTGTCGTATCATACCAGTACCTCATAAGTGTGCAATTAGAGCTAAAAACAACAAGTCAAACAAAAAAATCAAAAGAGTCACCTACGAATGCTCATGATACCAAGCAGCTATCACGGTTGCAAATCAATATAAAATGAAGTAAAAGGTTAACCACCATACATTCCTCTTCTCAGTTGTTCGGTTGCTTCCAGAGGCAATTACCACACCATTCTCCACAATCACACACCTACCAAGTAAAAAAAGCAAAGCCAAAAGGAGAAAAAAAAAACAATAAATAACTTCAAAAAGAGTGAAATGTGACAAGTTGAATATGCAGGCTGAACTAAATGATGAGTAATTATTGATGTATAGATATTTTATGGCATTTACATCTACTTTCCAGAGTATTTTAAACAAAAGCTTGTGGAGCAAAAGTATCAACAACAATCAAAATGTCTGGTACATTCACAAAAGTGTGCATATCACAGATCTCCACGCAAATCAGGCCTGAAATGAAGAAAAAGCTGATATGGACAATAGCAATCCTGATCCCACTGGTCAAACAGGGTTGATTTACATTTTAGATATACCTAAGCTATATTTTTAGGATAAGTAGAAAGGACTAGTGTCAAAAAATGCTGGAAAGGACACAATAAGACTAAAAACTGGGCCATGTTTGTTTCTTGGTTTAGAGTTATATTGTTTTAATTTTAAAAATTTTCAAAAAAAAAAAACTATATTTCAAATACTCAAATCTCTGGATGAAAACTTCCCCCAAAGTATTCTAACATTTTTTGTTTTGATAGTAGTATTTTAACATTTAAAACTGCACAAAAATTATGAACAGAAATTTAGAAACAAGAAAGTAGAATGTGAAGATAAATCAGATATTTAAGTGGTTCTGCATCCATGGTCGTACTGAAAAACTTTATTCAATGTATTGAGTTACAATGAAGGTTTTCCTCATTTCTGAAGTGGAGAACAAAAAGATTACAAGATAATCTCAAATCAAAGTAAAAATCTATAGCTAACTCCTAGAATTTCAAAACTCAAATATTCTGAAATTCTAATATACAACAATAACAACCAAATATTTGTCCCACTAGATGGAGTCAGCTGTATGAATCCTTTATTTTTACTGTACCCCATCAAATAACAAATTATCATTTATCTCCAAGTATGTAAAGATTCTTTTTAATAATTTTCTGCCATAATTTATTTGGTATTCCTCTTCCTCTTTTTATGGTAGATCCAATAACTTAACTCTTCTTACTAGAGCTTTTATCAACTTATAATTTATATATTTAAGCCATTTAAGCTGACTTTCTCTGAGCTTATTTTCAATTGAAGCTACTTCAATCTCTTCGTATATATATTCATTTTTCATTATCTTTTCGTGTAAACTGACTCCTTCATCTTAGCATCCTATCTTTGTAACACATATTTTATTTGCAAGTTTTTTCTTTATAGGCCAATATTCAGAACCACATAATATTATTGGTCTTACTATTATTCCATAAAATTTATAATTACGTTTTAGTGAAATTTTTTAATCAGGATGATTATCGGTGTTGCAGCTACTTTGTAGTTAATTTAAGCTGTAAGGCATAATCCATATTTCTGTTTGCTGGGTAACATACTAGAAATATTTCTCCACTTTATACACCTTGACTGGATTCTATTAATAACTCATCTATCTCACCATTATTTTGTATGATTGATCCAATATATCTAAATCCCTTTCATTTTAAAAACTTAATCACTAATTGTCATCTTACCAATATAAATACTTGGGATAATTACACTCAGGTCCCTGAGTTTAAGACTTATTATCATACAGGTCCACGTTTTTAAAATTATATCGGGGTCCCTAGTTTTTAAAAAATATCATACGGGTCCCTTTTATTTTTTTATTATTAAAAAAAATTTAAAATTACCATTATACCCTTACCTCTCTCTCTTCACCCAATCCGGCAGCCGCGCGCAGTCGCAGCGCCACCCAGTCGCCGCGCGCAGTCTACCTCCGCGGGGGAGTCTCTCTTACCGATCCGGCGGCTGCGCGACCCAGCGCGGCCGCCAGCTGCGTCCCGCGGCTGAGCGGCGACTGCGCGTAGTAGCGCGAAGTAGCCAGAGGCTGCGCGGTGTGGCGCGGCCGCCGGATCGGGAGGAGATCCCCTCTCTCTCTCCTCCAGATCTGACGGACGCCGGCGGCATCGTGCGGCCGCGCGAAGCCGCCGGCGATGTTGCATCGGGTGGAGAGAGAGAGAGGTAAGGGTATAATGGTAATTTTAAAAATTTTTAATAATAAAAAAATAAAAAAGGACCGTATGATAATGTTTTAAAAACTAGGGACCCCAATGTTAAATTTTAAAAGCGTAGACCTGTATGATAATAAGCCTTAAACTCAGGGACCTGAATGTAATTATCCCTAAATACTTTTATCTTAACTAAATTTGCACTCATATATTCAGTTTTTGTCTGTTAAGATGAAAACTTTTAGACTCAAAGGTATTCCTCCATAACTCGAGTTTCACCTTAGCCTCATTTTTAGTCTTATAAATAAGAAAAATATCATCTACGACATACACCAAGGTACCTTTTCTTGAATGTGTTCAGTTAGAACCTCCATGATTAACGCAAAGAGATATGAACTTCAAGCCGAGACTTGGTGTAAACCTAAGTAGAAAAATTGTTAACAAAACCTCATTGTACCGAATACAAGTAACAGCTCATTCATACATATCTTTAATAGCTTAAATGTAAGCATTACAAACCTCTTTCTTTTCTGAGACCCTCTAAAGCACTTCTTTTCGAAATTTATCATAAATTGTTTTCTAAATTAATGAAAATTAAACACGAATTTTCTTTTCCCTAAACTTCTTCATTAAACCTTTTAACAAATAAATTGCTTTCATAGTAGATCTACATAAAATAAAACTAAACTAATTTTGTGATATCATAGTATACTACGTAATTTATGTCTGATCATTATTTTCTAAAGTTTTAAAACATGACTCATAAACTTAATTTCTCTATAGCTGGCACAATTCTGTGTATCACATTATTCTTGTAAAATAAGTATTAATGTACACTTTATTAGTCTTCAAAATCATGTTAAACAACTTAGTAGAATATCATCTCCTGTAGATTTCCAAACATCTATTGGAATATCTAGTCCTGCTACTTTTCTATACTTTATCTTTTTTAGAAACTCACAAAACTTCAGCCTTATTAATACGCCGAATATAAGAATAATTTGCATTTTTTTGAATGTTAAGTTCATAAAGTTCAATTGTATTATCACAACCATTACTAAAAAGCCACTGAAATTAACTCATTCATTTATATTGAATATTTTCTTCTTTGAAAAATACTTTCTAATTCTCATTCCTAATGCATTTTAGTTGAGCCAAATCTTTATTTTTCCAATATCTTACTTTAATAAGTTTTTTATATATGTCTTTCTCATTCTTTTGCATCCAACTTCAAATATAAATATATTCTTAAAAGTCACATTCTTTGTAATATAGACTACTTTTTAGAGTCTCGTCAAAAGACTTTATACTTCTCTCAATTTTCTTTGTTGTTAACGTTAATATCAATCTTTATAGCAAACCTTCTTTTCTCTAATCTTTTTTTATGCATTTTCTTTCTACAACTAAACATCTTTAATGTTAAGAGCCTTTCCTTTAGGTTCTTCAAGTACATCCCCCGTCACCTTACAGATATAATTAACAACCATTAGTCACATAAGATTAGTTTTTTCCTTTAATGTTCCACTTCTCAAGTTTTAGAATATTTTACTTAAAAGATATTTTTATGTTTTCTTTATATTTCACTAATAAGTCAAAGGATATTGTTTCAACTTCCAATTACCTCTTTAGTTCTTCATTTTGAAATCTAAGATCATTAACTAACGTTGGATAGTCAAGCATTCACTTGAAATGACCTTGCAATTATTACAATCCAAGTGATCTCGTTTTCTTATAAGAAAATAATTAATCTGTATTTCTAAAGACCCATTTTTATAAGTTATACAATATTCATCTATTTTCTTAAATAAAATATTAGTAGTCATAAAGTTATAGGCTTAGAAAAACTCTAAAATTCTTTTACCCTCCTCATTAGTCTCCTCAAAATTATACTCATTGTGAATGCTATTAAATTTCTCGACACTTTCAATATGCTCGTTTACATCTCCTCCAATAAATACTTTTTTCTTTTTGAGGTATCCTTTATATCAACACTTTTAAATTATTCTCAAAACTATTTTCTATATACTCACATTCAAACCCACTAAAGGGGCATACACACAATATTAATAGTCATCTTATCAATTATAATTTTTAAAGCTATAATTTTATCTCTATTTCTTTTAACTTCTACTATATGATCCTTCAAACCCCTCTGCCTAGAATAATACCAATCTCATTGCTAGTTTTATTCTTACCTAAGCCATCATTGCTAGTTTTATTCTTACCTAAGCCATCAATTTCTTTAGCTTTATCTCGCACTCATTTCATTTCCTACAAACACAAAATATTAATCTTATCAATTCTAATATATTAAGGAATTAGGCTTTGCACTTCAACAAAGACAACTAAAATGTCATAATTAAGATCTCAGAAAACAATTAAGAAAAGAACTACATATGGTTTCATATATAATGATGCAAATACACTCAATAGCATCTGCTTTATACAAATAGACATACACGGAAACATGCATACTTCTGATGTTATGCATACATATAAATCATACATGTAGTACAAATGGATAGCCTCGAAAAAAGTTGTGAATGCACGCATATATCATGATCTGTACAGCATGTGTTTAAGCATATATGAATATTTATGCATGTTCATACAAAAACGTGTATTAATTATACTTTAAAAGCGAATAGTTTGAAGAACTTAAAATTTTATGGACTTCACAGAAAACCTTCAGCAAAACACAAATTCTGAACACATCAAAAAAAATTTGAGAATATATTTTAGCACACAAATTATATATTTTATATTAATAAATTATTGAAAATAAAAAAGAAAACCAGAATAATTTGTTTTATACAGCACCAAACCTTTACCACCCTTAAATATATTTCCATGGAAATTAAACCTTAATTATATAAATGTTAAACGTAAACAACAATCAAGGTTGAGAACTGAACGTACCCAATAGGGACTTCTAATCTATCCAAGGCCAGCTTAGCCTGCAATGATAAAAACCACAGCAAGGAAAAATGTTGCAAATACATATAGCATTTTCATCTTATCATCTTAAAACATTTAAGTTTTTGTTAAATAAGTTCTACAATGAGAATGATACTAAGCTATGAAAAGCAAGCACTTTCATGACCTGCTCCAAAGCAAGCTCCATGAATTGAACTATGGCTGAGAAACCAGATGCAGACATTTACAGTGCCTGAAATTAAAACTAAGTCATTTTAGCAGCTAAGAATATAATACAATGCAAGCAATTGAGCTATTAGGAGTTAGTTATCTACTTATCTTTAGTGTTAAATTTCTGGTAACCAATTAAGCTAAAAGTTTAAACTTATTAAAGTACAACCAATGAATAATTTTATATTTTCACACAACCTCACACATAAGCTCTTTGTCTTGCAGTGTGAATCCAATTTGGGCATAGTTCATTCTTTTAGCTTATGTTATGGATAATTTGGTGGCACCACAGCTCGAAAGTCAAACTCTGGCTCAAACACCATATTCCATTTATGGTATCTAACTAATCTAAAAGCTTAACCTTATAAGCTACAAGCAGAAGAAAAATTTTCTATTCTTATATTCATGAAGTGGAACTCATGGCATTTCTATAGAACTATTTGGTTCAAAAGGCAAATAACCTGAAAAAAGCAGTGATCAAAGAATAGCAAATTGAAACCCTCTTCAGAAACAATGACCTAGATATAGTTTACACTCATATGGTAATGTACGAAGTTTGTAATAAGAAAGCATAAACAGAAAATGCTGTAGCATGTATGGTAAGATCTCAACAGAACAAAGAAAATTTCTCAAGTTCACACAAGCTAACAGAGGCACATGAGACGTGGATGCAATTTTGTTCTCCTTCTTCAGTCCAGTATAGAATACTAGACTCCTAGAACTTGTTATACTTTCCCGCAAGTTTTTGCTGATGAAACTTGAAGACAACCACAAAATTTTAAGGTAAAAGGGCCCTTCTTAAGGCCATATTTGAACAATGCTGGACTTATGGATTAAAAATAAGACATTTAGTCATTTTTACACACATCACACAAAAAAATTATATTTACAAATTAATCACCCAATTCTTCATAAGTATGTGCACAACATCTGGATCCTTTGAACAGATCAAAAGTACCACAATCAAAACCCCTCTTAACCAACCATTAACTACCACAACGCTAGTTAGCTAGAGTTAGGATGAGAGTGCCACAATCACTCTTCCTTCCTCTTGCCCTTATACTCTTTCCTTTTTCTCTCTCATATTTCTATATTACTGAATTTGCCCTAAGCGAGCTCTCACTACTGACTCAACAGCAAAAAACAAAGAGGAAGGAAGTTAGAAATGCATGTAGAAGATTTAGTTCCCAATTGAAGCTCGAATGAGCCAAAGAAACAAACAGTAGCAGTGACTAGATCCAGAGAATAAGGGTAAAAGCAGTAGTAGTAAGGAAAACAAACAGTAAAGAGATATTTGGAGTTCTCAAACCCAACACCTATGGAATCTCCGGCCTCTATGTATGCAGCCCACTGCCACCTCCAAAGAACACCGCCACAGCCCCTGCTGCTGCGGCAACCGAATCCGTGGCCACCTGCCCTAAATCTTCAAGGATGACGCAAACCCTCTGCCCTCAACTCATTAGTGTGGGAACTCGGAATCATCATCATCATCAACTTATCATAGGAGAAGAGACTAGGGCTGGGCAGAACGGCGAGCTGCGTGCGGTTGCGGAGATCAGCGACGTGGGAGGTTAGGCAGCAGGTCGGCGAAGTGCGGGATGGCCGGCAACGTTGGCGAGAACTATGGGAAACGAGCGAGATGTGCGTGGCTTTGACTCGGCCAGAATACTAATTTTTGGGAAGGATTTATGAATATACATATTCGCCCAATTATATATTATTTAATATTTATTACCAATACTTTTTTATTTATTTATTTCTCCACCATTTTGATTTAATTTTTATAAATTTATACTCGCCCCACCGTCCTGTTTTCTCTCTATGTGGCGGGTTCAACCCTGATCCGACTCACTCGAACTCGTCCCCCACCTGACCCGCTCCTATTTTGTAATTTAATTATTAATTTATTCATATAAGACAACAAAAATATTTAATATCAAAAAATAATAACACAGGTGAATTAAAATACTACAAAACTTTACATATTGATTTCCTATATAACTAAGTTAAAATAAAATCTTAATTACATAATAAATTTAAAATTTATTAACAAATCTAATCATTTTTTAATTCTGAATATTAATAAGTAATTTTTTTTATTCTTAAAAAAAATAAATATTTTTTTAAATAATTATAAAACTAAAATAAACTATTACAACTCTAAACATAAATACTTAAAAAAGTAAACTAAAATTACTAAAAAAAGTAAGATAGATCAATTTTTATATAATGTATTATTTAGGAAGCAAATTTTTAAAATTTTTGAGTTACATCTAATCGGGTACGGGGCGGGGTGAGTATGATTGATTCATACTCGATCCTACCCCATTTCATAACAGGAAAAATTACGAGTCATAGGTGAAATGTGAGTATCCATACTCATCCTATTAAGGACAAATTAGAACAGTTTAATTGAATACAAGTACAAATTGTCGCTCCTAAAACCCAGCAAAGCCATGATTGAAGTCTCGATGCCAATTTGATGGCAAAATTACATCCAAGCCCC
Source organism: Apostasia ramifera (assembly GCA_019297695.1). Classification (NCBI taxonomy): domain Eukaryota; kingdom Viridiplantae; phylum Streptophyta; class Magnoliopsida; order Asparagales; family Orchidaceae; genus Apostasia; species Apostasia ramifera. The sequence goes on along the minus strand of JAEMOT010001640.1, from coordinate 268,788 downwards.
CTCACTCTTGCCCTTTTATAAATTAACTCAAGTTAAACCTAATCTAAACCCGATTGAAACCAATTAAGTTACTCTTTTTTTTATAGCATGAAACTGATTAAGTTTCTTTTTTTTGATAAGAGTGAAATCGATTAAGTTATTATCCAAAAAAAGAGAAACTGATTAAGTTTAACTAAAATTAGTTGAGTCTAGATGACCCTTTTAAATTCAAATTAAACTTAATTAATCTAATTTGAATTTAACTGACTCAAATTGATTAAATTATGTACAAGACACAATTAGGCAATCGACTTAATAAAATTTGAATACATCGGACACAAATAAAAGGCTAAGTTATATGTTAATGTTTGCTAAAATGTGAAGATTATGTTAATAATATTATTTAAACTAACAAGTCACAATATTAAATATCATATTTTAGAGTGACTCAAATGCCTCATGTGATAATAGATTTGGAGTCATTATTTTACTTGTGTAAATAATACCTAAATTTGTAGAGACATGATATGTATATTTTTTGTTGGCATGATATTTATCATATTATTCAAAGAATAAATGAAGTATTTTTAAAAAACAAATGAAGAAGAAATTAGAAAATAAAAGTATTGCAATGAATTAAAATAGAATAGAGTTTTTTTTTTAAAAAAATTAGAATAGAGTTATGTCAGTAAAAATGTATATGCTGATTATCAAAAATTATTTCAAAAAAAATAAAAAGAAATAATTAAGGTCGAGTAATAAATTATTATTTTTTAAATATTTATAAAAATAATATTATTCCACATATTAATTCACATTATTATCATAAAATAACAAGCTAAACAATAGTTAATCAAATATATATATATCTCATTACTTAGTGGTAATGAGAGATAATCGACGTAAAAATAATCTACATTTAAGCTACTGCTAAGGCTTGAGTCAGGTAATATTTTATTCGACTCACCATCTCATTCATTTTTAGTCTTCACTTGAGTTATCTTCAGTATCTTATCATAGAATAGTCATGTGTTATATTTTTAAATTTTTTACGTATTATAAATATTCTATATACTTCTCTAAGTAAAAACATTATTATAGAGAGATTAATTTTATTATGAATTGATTTGAGTTAATGTGCAATCTAGATTTGATATTGAGCTGATGGATGACATGCTGATTCATTGTCTCATTTTTACAACAGAATTTATGATGATGCTCACATGTAGATTTCTGACTCTATTCATATTTATATATTTATATTTGTAATATTATTAAATTTAATACTTTTTTAAGAAAATTATTAGGTTCTGCCAGCTAAACATTTCGGCAACCCAATGAGAGAATGCCACATCAATAGTGAGCCCTCCCCAGTATTGATGTGGCAAACTCTTACTGGCTGGTCAAACCCAACAGCTCCTTTTTTATGAGTAAAAGATGCTTTTCTTTCCCAAGTTAAAATTCTTAAAGTAAAAATATATCTTAAGTATCACATTGGCGCAATATACACTGAACTAATTAGAGGTAAACAAAATAAACTCGAAAAACTGAGATTTGACCCAAAACTAAACTGAAACGATCAATTCGGTTCGGTTTTAATTTAGATAGTTAGGGTCCAATTCCAAATTTACTGAAAATGGTTGGTTCGGGTTGGTTCTCGGTTCTATTATTCAGGTAAATCGGAACCATCTCAAACTAAATTAATTGTTGATTATTAAATATTATATAATTAATTAGTTATGGCCCTTTAATGTAAGAATTAATATTTTCTTTGTATGAGTTTTGATAGATTCTGTAACATCCCATGATCTCATTATAGAGGTATTGTCCGCTTTAATTTTAAGAAAATTGCGTGCTTGAGTACTTCCTAGGAGGTCACTCATCCCAGTACTACTTCAACTTAAGTATGTTTGACTATAGAGTTTTTCATCACTAACCTTATAATTTTACCCCAAAATATGCATCTGCCATTTGAGATCATGTTATCTACTTATACAGCTCAGGATCTGTAACATCCCGGTAAAATTTAGATTTAAATTTTTGATTAATTTAATTTATTATGATGAAATTAATTTTTATTTATGAGATTAATTATTTAAAATTAAATATATGAAATATTAAATGTTTGTTATGCGATTCAAAATTCAAAATGGCTGAAATTAATATTTAATTTAATTAAATCTGATTATTTAAAATTTAAATCCAATGAATTTAATTACCCATTAAATATCCATAACTACCTCCGTAAATTAAGGCTAAGAAAAATTACAGAAATACCTCCAGATTATTATTTAGAGAAAGAACTAGAGTTTCTCGGCCTAAAATACCGATTCAATTTCTTTCTCTCCCATAACCGCCGCCGGCCTAGAGAGAGGAGAGAGAAAGTGACGAGTTGGAGAGAGAAAGTGATGCGATAGAGAGAGAAAGAAGCCCGATCTCCCTCAAAATCGACGATTCTTCTTCATCTTCTTTTCGATCTACACGTTTTCTTACGCCTTGAACCGGATCTAGCAATTTGGAGTGATCCTTTCTCTTCAAATCTCAAGGAAAACTTAAGATCATGGTGAATTCGAGGTAGGTTTTATCCTAACTTTGCTATAGTAAATTAAATATCTGAATATAAAAATTATTTTGAGAAAATATTGATTTTGTATGTTAAATCGATGGATTGGATGTATGATTTGCGTGAGCATCGTTATGTTATTAGTCTCCATATAAGGCATAAGCTGAACAACAATTTTAGGGTCCCAAGATCTAACGGCTGTAAATTTGAAGATGGAGGATAATTAATCAATTATGTTCATAGATGATTGTTGGCCGATCTACCATGGATTTCAATAATTTCTGAAGTCAGAATTAATTTGCTGAAAGGGACGGCTAGATCTTTTAGATTTTGAATAAATCTGTTTGAAATTTTCATGACAAATATTCTGATCACGGTGGTAATGCCTGTTAAAGAGTCGAGTTTGAGTTGGGTTTGAATCTCATATGAACATTTCATGTTACTTATGTGTTATTAGTTTTTAAAAGATATAGTTAAAAATATTGTAATGGGAGATTTTATGCCATGCGTTTGTGATTTTCTATATTAAACATAATTAATTATTAGATTACATGATTAATGTTTATTATTGCATATCGATTCTTTGTCAGAACATGAAATGTAAACATGAAATCTTTCTGTTTATAAACATGATTAAAAATGATGATAAATAAGTGATTTGAGATTTTGTTATAATTTTGGATAATTATTCCTCGAATGTGACACTCACGAGAAGGGCAAGTATATGGGCTTGCGTGAGTAAAAAAATGTACGGACTTATTATTATACTCGATGAGACTAATTGATATTTAAGCAAGTGTATGAACTTGCCAATTTAATAAATTATAATATAAGAATTTTAATGCGACAATGGATTAAATTTAAATGTGATGTCTGTGGGATTACGCACCTGCCTTAGCTCGAGCATATGATATGATATTTGGCGCGACGGCGTCCATTGGCAGTTTCCGACTGTCATGGGGGGTGACGATCCCCAAAGCAGATACGTGTCTGCTGTGGATACGTGTCCACTAGAGGTCCTCACATGATATTTGGCGTGACGACATCCATTGGATATGCCTACGGAGGGCTATTCATGGGGGGTGACGATCCCCAAAGATGTAAAAGGCAGCTGAGGTGTAGTACGAGAAACCACGGGCCCAAAAGATAAAAGTGAAATTATTAAAAAGAAATTTATCCGTTACTTATATTATTATCATTTCTATTTACATGCTGATATGATATTTTCTATGCAAATCATGATATAATTGTTTAATATTACTGTTCACACTGTGCTATGTTATTTCTTTATCTTACATGCATGTTTAATTAAAATCTATGTTATACATGTTATATATGCTTAATTGTTTGTTATTCTTATTACAATATGTTAATATATTATTATTAGTATTATTATTATTTAATATTTTTATTTAAAGGTTTTGTTAGTGTACAACCTACGAGTCTGTTTCTAACAGACTCTGTCGCTAACGTGACAGGTACTGGAGCACTTGATCATTGGAATGGGGAGAATGCCAGTCAAGAGAACAATTAGTTTATTACTTTATTTCTTTAGAGAGTGACTTATCTGCTTATGTGTTCGGTTGAGACTATAGTAGTTTTACTTCATTTGCTTTAGTTGGATATTTAATTCTGTTCTAAGTTATGGTATTGTGAACTATTGTAGTAGCTTTTGATCTATTTAGTTTTCTTCCGCTGTTGATTTAATTTTTCTTCTCCCCTAACTTAGATAAATTTTTAGTGTGACGGGTAGGGTCGTCACAGGATCTCTCTCTTTTTTCAATATGGGACGATTCATTCTTGTGCCCCTTTCACCACTCATTATTTGGCCTAGAAGCTGCTAGGAGCCACACTTTACCTTTCTTTCTCTTAAGACATCACTCGGCAATCACTCCCCACCCTCTTCAGCCACGAGAGTCAGGACCACCAGCTTTCGTCTAGTTCATCCTCGAACCACATCGTACTGCAGGAGGTCAACTCTGATACCATATTGTAACATTCTATGATCTCATTGTAGAGGTATTGTCTTTTTTAGTTTTAAAAAACTGCGTACTTGAGTACTTCCTAGAAGATCACCCATCCCAGTGCTACTCCAACCCAAGCACACTTAACTACAGAGTTTTCCATTACTAGCCTCACTATTTTGCCCCAAAAGGCGTCTCTACCATTTGAAATCACGTTATCTACTTATACAGCTCAGGATCTCTCTCCCTTTCTAATGTGGGACGATTCATTTCTGTACCCCCTCTCACCACTCATTATTTGGCCTAAAAGCTTACCAGGAGCCGCAATTTACCTCAGTGATTCCTTTCTCTTAGAACATCACCTGGCCATGGGCGTCACAGATTCACATTTGAATTTTATAATTTTAATTTTTCAAGAAAAATTATTTGATTTTAAATTATTTATTATTATATTTTTTATATTGGTATAAAGAGAAATTATGTTTTAAGCTTGGAACTGGATTCGAACTGAAACCAAACCAAAAAATTTGGTTCGGAACTTGTTCGGGTCCAATGAACTCGATTCAGTTTCAGTTTTTGAAACCGTAGAATCAACTCTAGTCGGTTCAATTCCAGTTTCTTATAAAACTAAATTGAACTGATCCGAGTTGTAATCCTAGAACTACTAGTTCACAAAAACTAAATGAGGTAGTTATACATTGTATGGAAATTAGAATCAATTGAGTCTTGGATGCCATTGTTAACTTAAAAATAAGAAGGAATTTACATAGCTACTATGAATCACGTGAATCTAAATTTCATCGTAGGTTTTGTTACACGAATTGATCGCCAAAACCAAAATGTAAAGTAGAAAAGAAAATCTAAATGCAAATGTGATCAAAAGTTGATTGAGATCAACAATCTGAGAATACACATGCAAAGTGATTCGAGATAAAAGAAAGAAAATATGATTTATCTTTTCAAAAGATTACCCTCTCTCGAGAAAAAAGGCCGAAAAATTTCTTATATGTGAATGACAAATAGTAAAAAATAATTTAAACCTATTGCAAATAGTGATATATAGCATTTACCTCCTTGCTTTTTTACTATTGTCAGTGTGCTAGAAGCCTCAGAGGGGAGAGTTGTAAGCTTGTAGCCAGCAATTGACAGCAAGAAAGTTAAAGGAGTCCGATAGTAACTTACTGAAAACTCATTTTCTTTCATCCATGCACGCGCGCACGCACACATGTGTATATACATACATATATATATATATATACACACATATTCGAGATGAAATAAATCATAAACACAAATAAGATGGATTACATCAAAATCCATGTTCTTATTAAATTTTATGTTTTGTCTTCTAACAGAAATTTAAGCTATATTTAATAATTTAAAATGTAGTTTCTGAATAAATTACATTTTAATTGTTTTTTGTAAGAAATTTTTAATTGTTTTTTAAGTAGTAAAAAAATTAAATATTCAAAACTAATTGGACGGATGAGATACTATTGAGTTACATTTCATCATAGGGTCTGTTTGTTTGTAAGGTTAAATTTAAGAAAGGTTAAAATTAAACTTGAATAGAGATAGTTTTTTATTGAAAGTTATGAATGATGTGAAATAAAGTTAGTTATTATATTGAGATATGTGAGGGATGTGATATAAGTTAGTTATTATTTTAGTAATGTGTGCAGAATGTGAAATAAAGTTAATTTTTAATATTAAATTTTGTGTGATGTGATATGTTAGGTTAAAATTAAACCAGGTTAATTTTTAACTCGTAGACAAACGGGGCCTAAATTATTATTTTTAAAAATTTAAAATATACAATTAATTATTAAAAATATATTAATTTTTTTTAATTATTATGATAATCTTAAATTTTATATCATAAATTATAATAATAGTTTTTAATATTTTAACATAAATTTTTGAATTTTTTAAGTAATAATTTTAATCATAAGTTTTATTAAAAAATTGATGTGAGAGAAATTTTTAAATAGGAGAGAGCACACACACAGTGCACCCCGACTGAATTACCCAAAACTTTTTCACACCTTTTACGCCACACATTAAAGCGCTAAAGAGGTCCAATTTTGAGTCACAAAATTGCGGCTCCATACTTCAATGTCGAAGTCACCAAGCGACGGCCGTCTCCGCGTTGTTTATTCTCTCTCTCTCCCAGCTGTGAGAAATTTAGAGAGAGAGAGAGAGAGAGTCTTCGTTCTGCTCGGGAAGACTTCGACAAGTTGAGGTAACGAAGAAGGGTTCAAGGTGGGATTTTTATTTCAACGCGTCTGCTTTCATCTCCTTGATCACTCGTCTATAAAGCTTATCGTCGGTCACTCGCAAGAAGCGCTCGGCTGGTTCTACTTTTGAAGGTTAGGGATCGGGGAATATTTACGCCATTTGATTGCTCTCTTGTCGGCTAGCACTACCTTTGCGGATTGGGTTGCGGACTTTTGAGCTGTTTCTGAAACATCTTCAGCTGGGCTTCCTCAGTTTGTTTGATTCTTTCGTTTCCGGTTTAGGGATTCCGTTGGACTCTCGGCCGGCTTCTTCTTTTACTTCAGAATTGCCTGTTCATTTAAGAGTTTCGATTGGAAAAGGGATCTGAGGGAGGAGACCTTGATTTGAATTGGGTTGTGGGTTGGGGGAATCGGATAGTGCGAAGAAGCTTAGTAGAGATGGAGATGAAACCGATTCTGAAGACGAGGGAAGATGAGAACTCCACAGATTACTTCCCTCCTAGCCCAAGGAAGGGCCTTCCATTCGGCTTCATGAAGTTAGCCTGCGGCTTGGTGTTGTTTATGGGTGGGATAATTCTGGGCATGACGATGAGAGCACGATTCAATTGGTATTTCACATCCCAGACTGAGCTCTTCTTCCCGGAGACCATTTATTGTACAGATTGCGATCGAGAAGCTATGGATCTAAGAAGTTTTGTTAAACCGAGTAATTTGATGCACAAGATGACTGACGATGAGCTCTTTTGGAGGGCAACAATGGTGCCCAAGATTGAAGACTATCCCTTCAAGAGGGTTCCAAAGGTGGCCTTCATGTTCTTGACAAGGGGGCCGCTGCCATTCTATCCACTGTGGGACAGGTTCTTCAAAGGGCATAAAGGGTTATTCTCAGTTTATGTTCATGCTCTTCCTGATTACAAGCTCAATGTTTCCAGGAATTCAGCTTTTTATGGACGTCAAATCCCAAGCGAGGTACTTTTTTGTGTTTGTTGCTATTTTCTCTTGTTATTCGTTGTTATTCTATTCTATTGCTTATTTTTCCCTTTGAATTTTGAACTATAACAGATTACTTACAGAACCTTCTTTTGAATTTCAGTTTTGAAGTTTAGAAGCTGCATATAATGTTATTAGTTCATTTTAACCAGTATTTAATTATCAATACTTTGAGAAATGTTCACTATAGATTAAGACTTTTTCTCTTCTTCCTCTCTACATGCACCTTATTGACGACAAGCACTCATAATCTCTTAAATATTATGCAGGATGTCCAGTGGGGGTCAGTAACATTGGTTGATGCAGAAAAGCGCCTGCTGGCAAATGCCCTACTAGATTTCTCAAATGAGCGCTTTGTGCTCCTCTCTGAGAGCTGCATTCCAGTTTTCAACTTCCCCACTGTGTATGAATACCTCATCAATTCTGCACATAGCTTTGTTCAATCCTACGATGAAGACTCTTCACGTGGTCGTGGCCGTTACAACACTCGAATGTATCCTACCATCATGCTTAGCCAATGGCGGAAAGGATCACAGTGGTTTGAGCTGAATCGCCGGTTGGCCATAGATATTGTCGCAGACTACAAGTATTACAGTCTCTTCCAAAGGCATTGCAGGCCCTCATGCTACCCAGATGAGCACTACATTCCAACTTACCTGAACATGTTCCGTGGAGCTCTTAATGCAAACCGGAGTGTCACTTGGGTTGATTGGTCGCGCGGAGGTCCCCATCCTGCACGATATGGAAGAGAGAGCATCACCCAGGGTTTCATAGAGTCGATCAGGAACAATGGAACAATCTGCACATACAACAATGAGCCAACTTCAGTCTGCTATCTTTTTGCCAGGAAGTTTGCTCCCAGCGCACTGGAACGACTACTCAATCTCACCTCAACTGTGATGGACTTTTGATTTTCTTAGCTGGAATGAGCTTAAAGCCCTTATTGTTTGTTGTGTATTAGGAATTGGTTGAGATTTGATGAGCCTTGCAGCATAGGAACTCATTAGGACTCATGTGAATAGAGGCTGATATATTCATTTATTCATTATATTATTTTTGTCTTTGGGAAATTGACTTGAATGCTCGTCAAATTTTATGAAAATTGTTCTTGATTATTTTTGGTTTAGATATTGATTGCCTAAGAGATTATGATGATGTTCATACTGCACTCTTGCCATGGGAATCCATTGGAATTTGCTGGGTATTCTGCAACCAATGGTAAGAAGAGCTTGCGTTTGTTTTGGTTTGGTTTAACCTTTGATTTGTGTAGAATGTAAAATAAACTGATTTTAATGGGATTTTCTTCTAGTTGAAGGAGATCAAGCGTTGTCTGAATTCCATAGATCTTCCTAATGAAGTAGCTGTCAATAGAATTGCATGCAAGATTATCTGAACTAGTACGAGTTTCAGTGCAGAGTTGTTTTTGGTCATTTAATTTGTTTCGTGGATACAGTTTACTTGCAATTCCTGTAGCAGAGGTAGCAAAGATTGATTGTTGGGTTTCAAGAACAAACTCTTAATCCTAAATTAAGTTCGGTTTACTAAATGAATTTCTCTTCTACAGTTAGCTCTGCGTAAAATAATGCTCTCTATGAATTTAAGTGAGTTTAGATCATACAAAATGATTATATTTCAAAGTCATTTTGAATCTTGTATTTCTTCTTCATGATTTGGATCAACGTTGGTTTACATATGAAAGGTATTTAATGTTCACTAATAGATGTAGCGAAATTATCTCATCATTAATATGTGCTATATCAGCCCTTTCTCTGATATAATTATTACAGGATAAGTGAGAGACAATGAATGTTCTTTGTTCATGTTTATCTTGGCCATTATAGAGTACTCTATCTAATTTATGGTTGGTATAGAGAGGAGAGTAAAGCCAAAGTAGCTTGAGATATTGTCGTATGCATGTTTATTTACTTTTTTATAAAGTGTTGCTTTATATAAAATAAAATAGAGAAGAGAAGTTGATGTTACTGAAAAGTAGTAGTCTGATATTAAGATTTGTTATTATTGTTGCTTATGAGTACATCTAATATGGTTCATATGATTACAAGAAAAGAATTGTGGGTATCTCAAATCTATGGTTTCCCTCTATGAAGACAGCTATTTCCTTCCCCTCTGCTTTGAGCACAATTGTCTCCACTACCTTCTGACACTAGGGATTCTACTGATCCTGGCCAATACAAATATAGTGCTTAGATTGTTAGGCTAATCTAATGACCCACTATCCCTAACGTTGATTTTATCTTCATAGTTAACAGGTATTTATTTCTTATATTCAAATTATTAAAAATATTTATAAAAAGGTGGTTATTTGTGTTCATACATAAACAAATTTGATTAAAGATTTTTCTTATCACAGTTGGATCACTCTATATCTTTTTGTATTGATCATGAAAATTTTAATTGAATGCATTCGAGAATAAGTATCTTATAGTGTTTGTTTTTTGTAAATAATGTTCTTCTTATTAGTAAGATTAGAGATAAAATTAAGATGATATTCGAGTTATGAGAGAATACTTTCTTAAAGTCTAAAAATTTTTATTTTTGTAGATTAAAAATCAAATATAGTCGGTACAAATTTAGCTGAGATTCAAATATTTATATCGCAAATGTGACAGTTGGTGATCTAATTATCAAGAAGAGTAAGTAGTTTAGGTATCTCGGATCAATCATGCAAAATGATAGTGAAATTAATAGGAATGTTATTAGCGGAATTTAAGTAGGATAGATAAAGTGAAATGTGCATGTGATTTATTGTGTAATAGAAGAATTTTACTCAAACTTAAAGTCAAAATTTATAAAATTGTAATAAGATGCGTGATGCTATATGGTATTAAATGCTGACCTACAAAGTAGAAACATGCAAATAAAATAATTTTCATAAAAATGAGAATGTTAAGATGGATGAATAAGTATATACAAAAGAATTGGATGAGAAATAAGTATATTCATGAGAATGTTAGAGCCTCAATTAAGAATATGCTCAGAGTGAGTCGGCTTAAATAATTTGAACATTTAAATTGTAGGTCGATGGAAACTTCAGTAACCTTCAAGTATGAGAAGTTATTAAATCTTGCCAATGTAAAAAGACAAAAACCAAAACCAAAAAATACTTAGCAAGAAGCTTTCATAAATGATCTTATATACTTAGAACTAATTGAAAAATTATTATTTAATAGAGTGTAATGGAAATAAAAGATTTACGTAGTCTACCCCTCCTAGTGGAATAAAGACAGTTATTATCGTTGTTATACATAAGAAGTCTTCCTCGACTTACTAGTATTGGCTAAGTTTTCTCCTTGATATCTTTTAGGCTTCGTTTGGTTTGATGTATTTTTTTTTAACCAACACAAATTTTAGCTATAAAAATCAATTTTGTTTCACATCCATCACAAAAACAAATATTAAAATTGAAAGTATTTCACATTTTACACACTTTCTAATATTAAAATAATTTTTTTTTTATTAAATTTAAAAAATAAAATATTTTTTTCTCATATTCAAAAAAGAAGCTCGAACTAAACGAGGCCTTAAGGTTTATTCTACCTCTTCTTAAAACATCTGTGATTTCTATTAGTTTTAATGAGATGTTTCAAAACCCTTCTAAGGTATCATCATGACTCTTGAGATAAAGAATTTTTCAACATACAGTTTCAGTAGTTTTATCCCTTTAATATAAAGTATATAAAATAACATTTATATATACATAGAAGCTATTTCATAAAAATCAAATCCTTTAATTTCGACCAATATTGTAAAAATCGAACCGGTAATCAAACCGGAATAATAATTAATTCATAGTCGTACCGGTCGAATATGTCTAACCGGTTGGTCCAATTACTGATATTAGTATAACAAAATGATATAATTATACATACACTTAATATTAAAAATATACAACAACAATCAAGCCTTAATCCCACTAGGTGGAGTCGGCTACATGAATTTTTTATTTTCATTGCTCTCTTCAGTTACTAAATTCTAATCTAAGTTTAAGTAATTAAGATCACTCATTATAGTTTCTTGTCATGTCTTCTTTAGTCTCTCTCTTTCTCTTTATACATGGGCAAAATTCAATAACTCAATTTTTCTAACTGGAGCTTTATAGTTTCTTGTCATGTCTTCTTTGGTCTCTCTCTTTCTCTTTATACATGGGCAAAATTCAATAACTCAATTTTTCTAACTGGAGCTTCAATCAGCCTACGATTTAGATGTCCAAACCATCTAAGTCGATTTTCTCTAAGTTTATCCTCAATTGGTGCAACACCAACTTTCTTTCGGATATACTCATTTCTCATTATATCATTTCGTGTATATTCATACATCCACCTTGTTATCCTCATTTCTGCAATATTTCTGGATATCCTCATCGCTGGTCTTACTATAGTTTTATAAAATTTATCTTTAATTCTGGATGAGATCTTTCTATCGCACAACACACCAGAAGCATGATCAATATGACCAATATTTGTTACATAAATATAATTAAATAATTAATATCCAATATAACCAATAAAATTAATTAACATATATTCAGCATTATTAATAAAATTGATGAATATATATATATATAATTTCTAACAAATAAAAATTAAATATTATATATTATATATATTCAACATGAAATTAATTAATATAAATTCAGTTAAATAAAAAAGTTTATTTAACTTTATTTTTTTTTTTCATAAACAAAAATTTTTATCTAAAAAACTTATTAACTTGTGTACAAATATTAACCAAAAAAATAAAATATAAATTTTTCAGTTGAACTGGCATTTAACCGGTTCAATCTGTTCACCCAAACCTGATTCAATTCTGTCTAAATCTGTTCAATTCAGTCTAAACCGGTTCAATCCTTCTCCGATTTTAACATAGAACTGGACCGGATTAGAGACCGGTTCACTGTCCAACTGGTCGAACTGGCCAGTTCACAGTCCAACTGGTCGAATCGGCCAGTTCGGTCCGATTTTGACAACATTGATTTTGACAACATTGATTTTGACATGACTTTCATAGAAAAGTAGAAAAAAAGAGCATTTTTTATACTCGGCCGACCTAGAGTTCGGGTTACCTTATCACCACAAAATAGCGCCCATTGTTAATCTGGCATTTCCATTTGGCTATCCGTCCTGTTCGGCTGTCTAAACCTAATAATTTTTCAAAGAAAAAAGCTCAATGAATTGTAGTTTTTGATTGGGTTCTATAAAATTTATCTGGATATTTTTTTTAGAGATATTACACTTAGGTCCCTGAATTTAATATTTAATAACGCACAAGTTCATGTTTTTAAAATTATAACATCGGGGTTCCTGAATTTTAATAAAATATCAAATGGGTCCTTTTTTAATTTTTTATTATTAAATTTTTTAAAATTACCATTATACCCTTAGGCCTCTCTCTCTCCCCTCCCAATCGACGCACACGGACGACAGCCGCGCGACGATCGGGAGGGGAGAGAGAGAGAAGCGGGGAGGAGAGAGAGAGGCCCAGGTATAATGGTAATTTTAAAAAATTAAAAAAAGACCTATTTGATAATTTATTAAAATTCAGGAACTTATGTTATAATTTTAAAAATATAGACTTGTGCGTTATTAAACATTAAACTCAAGATCTGAATATAATTATCCCTTTTTTTTTTATTCCAAAGACCCAGTGGACTCAAGAGTTCATCAAGAGTTCATCAAGCCCTCAACTAAAGAATTCAAGCTGGCCATTTTTAATACTTTCATGATTAACTAGTCTACCATGCACATGAGGAGAAGTTGCAATTTTTTATCACAAAATTTATGGACCAATTCTGATGACTTAAAACAAGTTTTAATCGCCGTCTATATTACATTTTTTTAAAAGATATGTATTTATATATCATCAAAAATTTTGAATATTTTTAAATTTTTTTCACAAAATTTAAATTACGAAGTAACATGTATTTAAAAATATATATATATATATAATATTAAATTTTTTAATGACACGTATATAAATGCTTTTGTTTTTAAAATACCTACTGACTTTAGATATGATTAATAATTATCTAAAACTAAACAGCTTTTCACTCTAGTACATGTTTAAAATGTCACATAAAACTAAGTTCTTTAAATAAATTTACCAAACTTATGTCATGCAACTCAATTATTTTAATTAAAAAACTGTTTGGTAAAAGTTATAATATAGTTTAAGGGTGTTATTATGGATCGAAAATCGATCGAAAGTTGTATAGATTTTAGATCAAATAGAAATCGAGTCAATCTAAACCAACAGACTAACGAGCTAAAAGTTCAGCTCGGTAATGATTTCTAGCTGATTTTGAGCCCGGATAAATTCGACTTGATCCAGCTCGAAATCAGTTCGAATTAAAATAAATATTATATACATAATACATATTATAATATGTGTATATAATATATATTATAAACTGAGCCGATCTCGGGCCGAATCAAGTCGAGCCTACCCGGCTCGAGATAGGCTCGTAAAAAAATTGAGATTTAATTTATTATTTTGAGCCGCTCAAAAATGATTCAAAATCAGCTCAAAGTCGATTGGAATCGATTCGAGCCAACCCGAAATCGAACCCAATCGACTTCGAGCCGATTTCAAGTTGATCGAAATATGATCGATCCGATTTCGAGTTGGTATTGGCTCGGCTCAAAATCGGATCAATAACAGCCCTAATATAGTTATAACAAATTTTTTTTTTGTCAAAATTGTGCAAGAAGCTCAGTCATAGTTAAAGGCAAATAAATGGACCTATGTGAATGACCAATGAAACCTTTGGACCCGCATGTAGTTTACCTTATTGTTTTTATATTTTAGGGCACCCCTTACTTCATGCATCAAAAAGTCATTATTTAGAATTTTAAAAGAATAATTTTCAAATAAAATCTTTATTTAAATTTTTGATAATTTATTTTATTTTATTTTCACGGACTTGGTCAGGGTGTGAGACTTGTTCTTGCCTGACTAGATTTATTAGTCCGTTTGGCAGCTTCATTATTATTTTCCATTATTCATATTAAATTCTAATTAATATGTGTGCATAATTTTTTTTTAAATCAAAGAATATGTGTGCATAATTGATATTGCTTTTAAAAAAGCTAGGAAAATTATTTTGTGAATTTTAAAAATACAAAATCTGCCAAATTTTTTTTTTTTTTTGGAAAAATTTGAAAAAAAGGAAAAGAGACACGTATCTGAATACGAAAAATTTAAAATAATTATGATTCTTCTAAACAAATCTCGACGAGTTATACAATTTGCTTTACTAGTTATGCTCGTAAATATTATTTTCTGATTTTAAAAAAAAGTAGTTATGTGTAATTTCAGACTATTTTATTTTATTTTATTTAAATTTTTAGTAATGCTCTTTACTTTGTATAGTGCTTAGCTTATTTTTGAGTAGTTGTTGAGATCCATTAGAGGTAACAAAGAATAATTATTTGGTTTCGAGAATAAAATCGTAATCCTAAAGTAGGCATTGTTGGCGGAATGAATTTTCTTTATGCTTTATTTAAAAAATATTTTTTATGAGTGGAAATGAATTATGATCAATTGAGCTATTTGTGTTAAAAAATTATTTTAATCTTATATATTTTCTCTTTATGATTTAGATC
Source organism: Apostasia ramifera (assembly GCA_019297695.1). Classification (NCBI taxonomy): domain Eukaryota; kingdom Viridiplantae; phylum Streptophyta; class Magnoliopsida; order Asparagales; family Orchidaceae; genus Apostasia; species Apostasia ramifera. The sequence continues at coordinate 253,433 of JAEMOT010001640.1, read as the reverse complement.
ATCTTTGTTTTTATAGAAACATTAATGTTCACTAATAGATATAGTCAAACTACTTTAAACATTCCTCAAGTCATTCTAGGTTCTGCATCTGCCTTCTGTGTTATACAATCATTAGAGGGTAAACGAATGAGTGACACAGACTGTTATTTGTTCATGTTAATCGTTGGCCATTAGAAAGTCCTATATACAAATTTATGGGATCTACGTCGTGATCGTTATATAGCATAGGGTAATGCTAAAAGTAGCTTGAGATATTACCATTACATCTGCTTATTTATATTTTCATATAATGTTACTTTATATATAACAAAATTGAGAAGACAAGCACATGTAGCTAACAAGAAGTTATTTGAGATTAAGATTATGTTATTGTGCTGACAAAGTCAGATTGATGCAATATAATCTAATATGGTTCATGACTGCGAAGGAAGACTGTAATATTTTGTGATCGAAATGTAGAGGTATTATTCACTTTAGTTTTAGAAAAATTGCATGACTTGAATACTTCCCAGAAGGTTATCCATCCGAGTGTTATTCTAACTCAAGCATGTTTTACTATAGGGTTTTCCATCTTTAGTCTCATAATTTTACCTTAAAAGGCTTTTATCATTTGAGATCACGTTATCTACTTATATAGCTCAGAATTTTTCTCCTTTTCTGATGTAGGATAATTCATTTTTGTGCTCCTCTCATCACTTATTATTCGGCCTAAAAGCCTGACAGAAGCTGCACTTTACCTCAGTGATTCTTTTCTTTTAGGATATCACCCGGCGATCACTCCCCGCTCTTTTTCAACCATAGGCATCACATTGACTCAACCCAAATAGAGCTAAGAAAGTAAATACTCCCTAAATCACTCACACAAATATACTAAATAAATTGCATGAGCTTTTGGTATACCATCAATTAAGAAAAAAAAACCCCTATTAATGAATTACTTTATCATATAATAATTCAATTAGAGAGGTATTTAGTTCAATATTATCTCGATGTTATGTCATGTTACGTAAATATCATTCAATATCTGATGATATCTAGATGCCAATTTTGAATGATATTTTATCATTTGTAATATTATTTAAATGTGCCATCTAACTAAACACTAAAAACCTATAAATAACATAATATTAAGACAACATCGAATCAAATACTAGCGAATCAAAGGTTCGTCATTAGCCCTCGAATAAAGAATGCATAAAAATGAGTTTTATAAAGTTTTCTATCTAGTTAACCATAGACATGAGAAGAAGTTGCATTTTTTTAATATGATAATAAATTATATAGAACAATTCCAAAGACTTAAAAAGGTCAACTATTTTTTTAAATATGCTCTTAAGTTAAACTTCATTAGTAATTAAATCATATTTACACACTTTTTTTACTCAAATCACTATTTTATTTTGGTGCAAATATTTAATATTCATATTTTATATTTTATTGTTCATGCACAGCCATGAAGGAATTAATATAAAAATACAGTGTACGGCTTATAAAATTTCATATAAAAATTGATTCTTTAAATATTTTAACTATAGATCTTTTTTGTACAGCTTTTTACCATAATTATATTATGCAACTCCATTATTTTTATGAATTTTTTGTGAAAATTTGTTAGGTAAAAGCTATAATATAGTTATTGGATAAATTTTATTTTGTTAAAGTTACGAAAAAGTTATAGTTTTTTTAACTCAGTGGAGAATCACTTGCCTGAATATCAAGAGTTTTCAAGTTTAAACTACACCGCCAGGCGAAAGTTGTGTTATTTAGGAGTCAATAAAAAAGTGAAAAAGTTTTAAACATAATAAAAGGTAAAACTTTGGACCTCTATGTAATTTATACTATTTTATATTAAAAAAACTACATATATATTACTCTCAAGTTTATAAATATATATTAACTATCTTTTAAACTTTATTTATGAATGAATCAAATTATAATTTATAACATTATAATAGTGATCGATACTTCAACAATATTGCCATGTTTAAATCATCTTTAACTTAACTCAAAAACTTATGATCGTAAAAAAGTGGGTACAAGCGACGCTTAATGGCCTATAGTATGAACACCGATAATGGCCGACGGTGTGATTAACGGTGACCAATCAATAGTAGCAGCTAATGTATGGTAATTGACAGTAACCGGATTACACCAGCATGATATTCTTCGATAAGATGCCTATGGGATAATGTTAAACTATCGATGACCTACATTTAAAATATGTTACTTTTATTTTTGACATATATTAATTTGAATGAATATTTAAGATTACAACATGATATTAGCGCAAATACAATAACAACAACTAAACTTTAGTCCCGCTAGGTAGGGTTAAAAAATTCATATCATGATTGATTCGATAAGTTTTACGACTTGGGACCTAACAACGTGACATTAGCGCAAATAAATTTTAAAAATTAATAATATATAAATATAATTTGACAGAATATTGGTATGTGCGTAATTTCCACCTGTTAAAGCTCAGTCAATCGCCCTGACTTCATGCCTCAAAAATCGTTAGTTGTCATTTTAATAATATTCTTATTTTTATTATCTTGGAATTGGTCAGGGTGAGGCTTGTTCTTCCCTGCTAGAATTAGTCCCTTTGGCTACATAATAATAAGGGCAAATTTCACCCAGGAGTTTAAGGCCTCGTTTGGTTCGAACTTTTTTTTTGAACAAGAGAAAAAAAATATTTTATTTTTTAAGTTTAATGAGAGAAAAATTTATTTTAATATTAGAAAGTGTGTAAAACGTGAAATACTTTAAATTCTAATATTCATATCTGCATTAGAAGTGAAATAAAATTATTTTTTACAGTTAAAATTTGTGTTGGGCAAAAAATCTGACTCCTACCAAACGAGGCTTAAGGATTATTATCACACATGTTCACGTTTTTAAAATTATATTATCGGAGTTCCTAAGTTTTCAAAAATTATCATCTGGGTCTCTTTTTTATTTTTTATTATTAAAAAATATAAAAATTACTATTATACCCT
>JAEMOT010001640.1:225695-250401 GCA_019297695.1 Apostasia ramifera | reverse complement strand
GAGTAAGGGTATAATAGTAATTTTTATATTTTTTAATTATAAAAAAATAAAAAAGGACCCAGATGATATTTTGAAAACCTAGAGACCCCGATGATATAATTTTAAAAACGTGTACCTGTGTGATATAACCCTTAAACTCAGGGACGTGGGTGAAATTTGCCCTAATAATAATAATAATTATTATTATTATTATTATTAATTTATTATTATTATTTCAGAATATCTGTGCTTTTTTTCGATTTTAATTTCTATGCATAATTAAAACTGCTTTTAGAATGGAGTTTTGAAAAGTATTATATAACAACAATAATAAAATCTTGGAATAATTAACTACATGCCACATAATTTAATTTTATTTATATTTTATTCATCCATTCTTAATTAATTACATTATGCACACTCAAAATATTATAAAATCTTACATATACATATTTTAACTTATTTTTATTACGATGAGTAATCATAATTTTTTAATAATCTAATTATAATTAAATTACAAAAAAATCTGAGCCATTTATCATATTATTTTAAGAATATTTAAATATATTTTGAGTGAAAATTCTAAAACTTTAATATTTAAGTGGCGACAAAGGAAGAAGACATGCGCGATGTGAATTGATTTTAGGACAAATCAGCGCTTTAGTGTGATATTGAGGAATAGAAAAATATATACTATTAAGAGTAAAAATATAATTTTAATGATTTACTAACAGAATTTTTTTTTCAAATAGATTTTAATTAAGTTTTAACTCAAATGTATATATATAAAATTTTATAATATTTTGAGTATATATAATATAATTAATTAAAAATAAATAAATAAAATATAAATAAAAATTAAATTATGTGACATGTAGTTAATTATCTCTAAAATCTTTATCTCGTCAGTTAACTGCATAAATCTTGCTCATCATTTAAAGCAGATTTCATTAGTTGGAGAATTTTTTTTTTTAAATATATATGTATATGTAAAATAAAGTAAATTTTTATATTAAAAATTATAATAAATATGAAATAATATAATTTTTTAATATTAAAATTTATATTGAATAAAATATAAAATAATTTTTAAATTTTTTAAATGAAATAAATTTTTTAGCTATAATTTTTTACTAAAATTTTTTCAAATCAAATGTGTTAAATTATTATTTTTTTATTAGAATATTTCTGATCAAATAAATCAACTCATTTTACTATAAAATTTCTATCGGCCTATATATATATATATATATATATATATATAAATTTATCAAAAAGCACATTCTCTACTATACATTAATGAGCAATTTTAAAATGATCAAACATGCAATTGAGATATAAATATATATATATATATATATATATATATATATATATATATATATAGCAATTATTTTAGGTTGAAATCATGAAGAAAACATCTCAAACTCTATTTATTAACAATTTCTTGTTTTACTACTCGTTAACGCACATTTTGCCTATCGTCTAATAAAGTAAATGAAATTCCTTTCTATTGCCCCTCAAATTCTGCTAGCAAACATGCATGTAACTGGGTAAAAGAGTTTGGCTTGAAGATCGATAATCGCTTAATGTTTGGATCGATATTTAACTCGAATTATCGAGCTGAGCTACGAGCCAAGATTGGATCGGATCGAATTAGCTTGATCTCTATTAATAATATATTTAATTATTTATTACTTTTACAAACGTATATGCTAATTGTAGTTAGGATATCTATTACGTGAATTAGTAGTCATAATTAATCTAATTTAAAATTCTAATAAAGTCATTTTTTTAAGAAAAAAATTTCAAATCATGAAGGGTTTGAGTTGGCTCAATTAAGACTCGAGTCAGCTTGAAGTTGAAATGAGCTAGCTCGAACTCGAATCGAATTGATACGAGTTGAGTTTGAGCTGTGCCTGGCTCGGCTCGAACTCGGATCGTTCTCGCCCCCTACATCTAACCTCCATCTTCCCTTTCAATCCTCTTTCATAGGTCTTCTAAGTGCCAACTCTAGCAACAAAAAGGTGACCATGGAGGATGGAGAAGATGTTTTCTCTATTAAATTGTATTTTTGCATTTGTTTATTATGGCCATGAACACTTAGCTAATAGCAATATTTATTAAGCTTTGATATAAGACATGACATTATCAAATTGTATGATAATTTGATCAAATTCTTAAGACTTAAAATAGAGATTAGTTTAGGTAATCCCTAGAATTAACCCAAATTAATCTTTCTCATTACCCAATTAATTGAAAATTTTTACCAAGTCCTTTGACATTCATGACAATTCATTTAAGTTTATTAGGATCTAATAAAAACCCTCAAAGGACTTAGGTGTAATCCTTTCTAATAAATAATATTTATGCTATGAATTTCTTCTTCTTTTTATTTTGTTACAATATATATGTAAACTATCTAAACTGATTCTCTTAAAAAATTTTCTTAATTGAGATTACTATAATATTCTCATATACTTAATTTTCATCATATTCCTTTGTATATATCCACTCTTTCACTTAAATATTTTTATATTTACGACACAATTGTGGATAGAGAACTTAGTATTTATCACGAGAAATTTCAGAAAAAAATGTGAAAATAAATTCACCAATAATGAAATGATTATCAGAATAATTTCAACAAACACAAGGTAGATATTATGATGTGCCTTTCAAGTGAGGATGAACAAAAATTATTATCAAAGAATAATGAAAAAAACTAATTAAATGAAAATAATAGTCCAAAAAGAGAATCAAAAATACAAAGTACAAATTATTGGAAAGTATTCAACATAATTGTTTAAAATAGACTAATCAATAATATACACAATTATTACATTAAAGAGCGTTACACTAACGCTAATTTCATACAAATGCAAGAAAAAACCTTTTACATTTGAATAGCACTCATAATAGATATGTGTTCATCAAAAAAAAATAATAATAATAATAATAGATATTTGTAATGATAGGTATGTTTCAAATCTTATGCTATATTATTTAGATAAATTAATTGTTTAGTTTTACGATATATTTAGAAGATATTATAAAAATTTACAAAATTATCCATGTAAAGTAAACATTTGGATGTCACTTAAAGATTGGGATTAATTTTCTATTGAGATAAATACTGATATTTAAATAACGCGAATCTCTAAATAGTATTGAACAAAATGCCCCCTTAAATAAAGTAGAGATTGAGGGATGTTAATGGGTCAAGTTTGGGTGGATTTATTAAATTCCTAATTTGCCCTGCTAGTTGTATGTTAAACCACTCCTATTTCGTGATTGTATTAGATTTTAAACATAAAACTCATACTCACCCTACAATTCTTCTCCTTATCCTTCTTATCTGGAACCTACCCCATCACAAGCTTCATTTAATCGTACATAGAGGAGAATTATAGTAGTCCTTATCTACCCAAAGCCAAGTAAAATCATCTTAGAGCTATTACAATAAGAATAACCAAGACTTTATCCTATTAGGTGAGGTTAGCTACATGAATCCTTAGTTTTCACTACATTCTATCAAATAACAAGTTCTCATTTAGCTCCAAGCATATAAAATCATTTCTTATAGTTTCTTGCCATCTTCTTTCCTTTTTTATACGGGCAAGATCCAATAACTAAACTCCTTTTGCTGGAGCTTCTATCGATCTATGATTTACATGTTCAAACCATCTATGCAAACTCTCTCTCAGTTTATCCTTAATTGAAGCTACTTCAACTTTCTCATGAATGTACTTATTTTTTATCTCGTCCTTTCGTGTATACCTACTAATTCACCTTAGTTTGGGCTATTATAGTTTTTCAAAATGTGGGTAGCTATAAATATTTATATCTAAGAGCAGAAGATATTCCCAAAAAGCTGAGAGATAAAATCATCCGAGACTAGCTAGGAGGAAAAATGACAGTCCAAAACAAACTTAAAAGGTTGTAAGGTGTGCTGAATACACTAATAAGAATTAAAATCACAGAAAGCATTCAACACTGACATGCAAAATGATTAACTAATCTGAGGCTAACAAGTTTTACAAGGCAGTTTGACAGTAATGACAATATTACATACAACAATGTAATGCTTGCTATGCTGCAGGTTCTCTACAGTCATTAAAAAAAAATCACTGGAAAATCTTCAGTCTTCCATTCACCGTCACCTATGTGGCCACTGCCACAAGCTCTCAAAGGGAACATTCAAAGTATAACACATAGCACAAGCAAAAGTAAATCAAGGTCATAGAGAAGATGGCAATGGAACTACAGGTAATAATGTCCTCATTAACACTTCAGCATGCAGCCTAGGAATCACTTTGAAGAGTTAATGCTATCACGAGTGCCACAATTAGCTTTAAAAGCGTGAAATTAAATGCAGTATATGCCATTGTTCTTATCATACCGTGTGAAAGATTAAATACAACACGTCAAGCTCGAACTCGAGACTTCTTTCTTTGATAAATCTTCAAACTTTGGCAACCAACTTAAGAGGGATCTGTTAACACCAATACCACGAGTTCTCCCTCTCACCAAAAAGCATGGAAACATATGAGTTATGTTAATGTAGCATTAACATCACACAAAACATGTCAGCAACATTTATCAACAGAATGGCACGGAAAGGCAAGATCATAAAGAGAGGAACAAAGATATATTAAGATTAAAAATATCAATGACAATGCCTACATCCCACAAATCGCTTCCTTTTGTGAACCTTACACCAGAAATAAACAGAGAAGACACCATACATTTAAGCCTTACATCTCTGATACCATGCTCTCAATCGTAAAAATAAATAATAAGTCCTCTATCCATGCAGCGCCAACAAAAAGATTTGAGGTACATGTAACACAAGCAAATTTCTTCGTAAGCACAAATCCAAAGGGAGGGAAAAGAAAGAAAAATGAAAGATAATGAGATCATCAACAGTGCTGCTTCATGATCCGGCAAAGAAGATGATTACAATATAACACATTTCATGAGCTAGCTCAATCAACTTTAAAAGCATGACATTAATGCAGCACAAACTTTTCAAACTTGTGCCAAAAATAAAGAGTGACATTCAATTCTTGGACTTAGATTTCTTCCTCTATTATCATGTTATACTTTGGTAACCATCCAACAAAAAAGAATGAAACACCAAAGGTTTTTTATACATGTAACATTAACAACATGCAATTCAATGCCAACATAAACACAAGCAAACTTTTTACATAAAAACAACATTAAATAGAGGTATGATCATAGACTAGGGAAGAGAAAGCAGTTAAAGGTGATGAAAGTCATTACAGACACTTACAGGCCTAAACATCCGACACCAAAGCAGCAGGATCAGCTGCGCCTGCGGCGGCGCACCCTGAACCACACCTGCAATTTGGACACTCTTCAAAGTTGGATAGAGGAAACGAGGCCGAGAGAGGGCCAACATAAAAAAGGAGATTTGATCCGCTCCTATCGACCTCGCTGATCCCAAACCAAACAAGAATCACCTTCACACTAACACCATCGAGTTCCTTCAACTGTCCGGACTTCGCTTTTCCGGTGATCCTCCTCCTATACTTGAGCAGATACCCACCATCCACATGAAACTCACATTCGCCGTAGAGAACCACCTCGAAACCGCCGTCTTGTTCTAAGCGGTAGCTTTTCACTCCTTGCGGGAGGATTCCTTTAGGGAAGTTGAACTTCTCCAGCATCTCGTAGGCGGAGGGGGACCCTGAGGAGAGAAAGGGCGAGAAGGGGAGGGCAAGGAGAAGCAACAGTAGGGTTCTGGGTAACGATTGCATCATCAGATATGAATCTTCTTTTATGGATCAAGCGAGGGTTTTGAATAGCTCATCAAATGACGAACTTTTGACAAGCGGATGAATTCGAGGGATGGCGAAAGATTCAAATTCAGGAAGGCGAAAGGGTTTACCTCTTCTCAAGAATCTGCGCGAAGGAGAGCACAACAGAGAGAAAAACGGAAATTCAATGTGATAAAAGAATTGGTTCTGAAAATGGAGAAGAAGATGACGGAAAATCAGGCTGTGGAAGCATTTACGGGGAGAGAACTTCAAAACATTGGGATGTTTTCCTTTTGGTTTAATTCCAATTAGATCCTCCCAATTTAGAATTATTTGCAACTAAATCTTTCTAATTTTTTAATTAAACAACTCAATTTTCTAATTTAAAGAAAAGTACAAATATTTTTTTTTTAATTAATAGATTAATCTGGATATTATGTTTATTTAAAATATTGATTTGATTGTTAAATTAGTCCACAAGTCAAAGAAAATATCTTCTATTGATTTCTTTTATTAATATCAAATAATATTATCTACATATTACCTAGAATTAAACAACCTATTTCATTAATTTAAAAATTAAAGAGATCTCAATATACATAAGCTAAGGCCTCGTTTAGTTCGAAGTGAGATTTTTGCCCAACACAAATTTTAACTATAAAAATTAACTTTATTTCACATCTAATACAAATATGAATATTAGAATTGAAAGTATTTCACATTTTACGCACTTTCTAATAGTAAAATAAATTTCTCTCTCATTAAACTTAAAAAATAAAATATTTTTTTTTCATATCTAAAAAAAAGCTCGAACCTAAAAGTAGAGAAACCTAGTTGATATTAACTCTCCTTTATTTTGCAAGGTACTCTTTTTTTCTGTTTGATTTAACAATCAAGAGTGGTTTTGTTGTTCTATCAATTGGCCTTCATGTAACCTTTTAGATTGCCCACATGCCATCTCAGATTCTTGATGATTTAATAGGGAGACCATAGCTATTTTTCCAGGTACAAATAAATGTTCGTTAGAACCTATGAAACAGAAACGACATTAACATAACATTAATCGAGAATGACACTGTATGTAAACATAATAGTGATAGAGGTTGTGAAGAGCGTAGTGTACCTTTGAGAATCTACTCATGAAGGAGGGTTGTCTACAATTCCAATCATTGGATGAGTTCTATTGAGATTAGGCTTCCTTGGATGCCTTTATCTGCGATAGCATTATCAAGCATCTTCTTGGCTTATATCCGGAAGGAGAAGATATTCTCCTAGAGAGCGATCATGAAATGAGGAATCGGCCTCCACCTATTGCTATGTGGCCACCGAAGAAGGAAAAAGGTTCACCTAAAAATTTTGAAGCAATAGTTGATTCTAATATATCCTTCTCTAGTTCAATTTAGTAGAATTATAATATTCTCTCCGTGTTCACCTCAATTAGTTTTACGTATTAGACTCATACTAACATTAACTAATTTCGAGTTTAGTGGCTTCTACTGTATCATTCGCAATAGCATCAATTATTTGCATATATGATGATGGAAGTTTTCTTTAGTATTTAAATAGTATTTAAGTTAAAATAGATTTTTGACCATCATATGTGTATGAAAAATTGAAATAAATACTCTTTTCACTCAGAGTCAGAATTACGTTTAGTAACTCTTCTTGAATGTGTATATACACTCATAATAGTGTTCACATAGCAAAAGTTGAGTATATAAAAAAAAAACTTAGTTTCTCAAAAAAAAATTATTTTGAATAATCTATATTATATTTATAATTATAGATTTATGATATTTAAAGTGGAGTTTTGAGTAATCTTTAAGGCCCTGTTTGACGCGAGGACCAAAAGGACCAAAAGAATACTAATTTAAATAATAATAATAATAATAATAATAATAAATAATTTTTTTTAATCATTTCACACAAATTCTAATATAATAAAATATTATTTTACTTTCATATTCAATAATTTTCAATAAAAATATATACTTTATTTCACATCCTAGACCAAAATATGCGAATCGAGTATTTTGGTCTAGGATGTAAAATAAAGTTAATTTTGTTATTAAAAATTATTAAGTATGTGAAGTAAAATAATATTTTTTTATATTAAAATTTATGTAGAATGATTAAAAATTTTATTTATTATTATTATTGTTGTTTTTTAAATTAGTATCATTTTAATCCTGATTTAGTCCTCACGTCAAACAGGGCCTAAGATTTAATAAGTTTAATAATGTGCTTTTATTATTGTTGAAAGGTCATAAAATTCCTTTAGATTTTTTTTTTAACACAACATTTTACTATGTATTAGTGAATTTTAAAACATTTAATATATATAAAATAAAATATGTATGTAAATTTCTCCGGGAAATTTTAGAAATAGTTATCCCTTTGTTTTTTTTTTTAATTAATAAAATTTTGATTGAAGCAACAATATACTAACAAGATATATGCTCCAAAAATTAATTTATACGTCATGCAACCAATAAAACGTGACTTGCACAACATTTACAAGGTTTATTTTACGTGATCCACAACGTATTATTATCAAATATAATATTTATTAATTATCTACATGCAATTTAAAATCGAAGGGTTTTCATATTTATGATATTTGACAAAATCTCGAAATAAAAATGAAAATGCCGTGCGATGGCATAAATGGAAATAGAATACGGAAAATGGCATATGAGTTAGTGAGGTTTGCACTTCATTACTTTTAAGTACAAAAATTTTGACTCTTCGGTGTATTGAATTATAAATGTTGTTGATTCCAATCAGCAAGTAACTCTATGGCCTCATTTAGTTAAAAAAATTATTTTTAAATAAAAAAAAATATTAATTTATAAAGTTAATACAAATAAAATTATTTTAATATGAAAAAATATATATAATGTAAAATAAATTTGATTTTTATTATTAAAATCAGTATTAAATTTGAAATAAAATTATTAAAATTTGTAAACTATTGATTAGATACTTTTTGACCTCATTCGGTTCGAGATAATTTTTTACTCAATATAAATTTTAACTATAAAAATTAACTTTATTTCACATTTAATTCAAATATAAATATTAAAATAAAAAATATTTCCTATTTTACACACTTTTTAATATTAAAATAACTTTTTTTCACATTAAATTTAAAAAATAAATATTTTTTTTTCTTCCCATCGCATGCAAAAAGCACTTTATATTAGCCTTTTTTTATAGAATAATTAATTACATGTCACACCATTTAATTTTATTTATATTTTATCGATTCATTCTTAGTTAATTACGCTATGCACACTCAAAACATTACAAAATCTTACATACACACACTTGAGTTAAAATTTAATCAAAATCCATTTGAAAAAGAAATATTCAGTTAGTAAATTATTAAAATTATATTTTTACCTTTAATAATACATCTTTTTTCTCTTCCTCAATACCACACTAAAGCGCTGATTTGTCCTAAAATTAATTCACGTTGCGGATATCTCCTTTTTTGCCGCTACTTAAACATTAAAATTTTAAGAATTTCACTCAAAATATATTTAAATATCCTTAAAATAATATTATAAATAGCTCAAATTTTTTATAATCTAACTATAATTAAACTATTAAAAAATTATAATTACTCATTATAATAAAAATAAGTTAAAATATATGTATGTAAAATTTTATAATATTTTAAGCATGCATAGCGTAATTAACTAAGAATGAATAGGTAAAGTATAAATAAAACTAAATGATGTAGCATGTAAGTAATTATCTCTTTTTTTTATTGCAAGACAACACTACCAAAATAAATAAATAAATAAATAAATAAATAAACACTACCAATGTGTTAATGGAGAAATTGTTACATTTTGGCATTGTTTCCGATTGGATGTTCAAAAGACTATTTAAAAAGCTATGATATGGTTTTCCCCTGAAGTTCATAGAATAATTTTAATGAAAGGAGAGTGCAAGAAACCTTTGATGTAATTATTAAAGTTGATGAAATCCAATTAATAAATAAACCAGTTGTTCATAAATAGGCAATGCTACACAGCTTAACATGCTCTAAATAATTGAAAATGCAAATATTAGAAAGAGTTTCATATTTTCCTTTTACATCATCATCACCATTCCTCCAGTTTAAGCTCTGCTTAACCAGAGTGTTAATCTTATCTGAAGCCACTCTGAGCCATCAGGGATACAATCTGCCGATGAGCTACTGAGCTCAGGAGATCTATCATCTACAGGGGGACATTTTGCAAATAAAACAAATACATTTTTGCATTGGAAGCCCTGTAGTGCTCTGAATATTCCTGAATGCCATATGTACCATATGCTTCATCTACTATGATATTTTTACATGATATTCACTCGATATCCTTAACAGCATCCTGCGTGATAAGGAAAATCAAATCAAACAGCTGGTTATGAGCTTGAAATGGGTCAGTAGGTTTTTCTGGAACTCGGTCGTAGCCTATGATACTAAAAAAATAAAGTAAATGCATCAGGTATAGAAGGAACAATGCTCAGCAAGAATCGTACAAAAATCGTGCGGAAGGAACATTCTCCCTTCGCACGCGACATCGTCAAGGTAATAAAGAAGTTATAAAGTTAGCTGCTATATTGGCAACTTTATATATATGTATAATCTTATAAGCTTTGAAAGTACAAAAAATATCAAAAATGTCAGAGAGAGCTGCTCAAGAGTGGGCGGACACATCTGATGGGATTTGGTTGGAGGGAAATTATCGCTTGTGATTGCAGACATTTTCAGGATAATCAAAGAAGATACTACTCATGACAGTCTTCTCTTCCATATTTTTGATATTTTTTGTGCCTTCAAAGCTTATAAGATTACACATACATATAGAGCTGCCAACAGAACAAATAACTTTATAGCATTTTTTTGTTACTCTGGTGGCGTCACACAAGAAGGAGAAATGTCCCTCCCGCACGATTTTTGTGCGATCCTTGCTGAGGATCGTTACTTCTGTACTTGATGTACTGAAACCCTTTGTTTGATGTGATTGAAAGAAAAACAATGCCCAAAACTCACTGGATAAATTTTTAATTATTGTCCACCAGATTTCAATTTAAATTTTAAACAAGTTAAAGTACTAGGATTTGGAGTGATCTGATTTATCAAAAAATTTAATCTGAAAATTATTGTGTTCATTTTTTGAAGGGTAATTATCACTTAAAACTTTGGTCTCTTATTGGGCATCAGAATCCTTTTGGTATCAAAGCATTTAAAATCACTTATGTCCCGCAACAACCACAGTATTCCTTACCATTACTCTCATCTAATAGAGCTTCCCCTAAGAACTCTCATCAGACTATTTCTTGAAAAATAAATGTCTAACTTAACGAGCTTCTGTAAATTAACTAGTCATCTTAATATCACATATAGTAAATCTAAAAGCCAACAAGCTAACCAGAAAAAGATCAATGCACAACTAGCAACTGAAGCCAACAAAAAAAATCTATTTAACAGGCAAAGATTAATGCATGTACATAACTTTTCAAGTTAACCAGATTAAAATATTACCTTGGCTAGTCTAGTAACATAAGCAGCAGCAAGTGCCGTGGCTAAAAGGCCAAGTCCTAGAGTTAGCACTTGTTCATTTCCTCCAGAGAGGCCAATTCCTGATTCTTCCTGCTGCAAGATTAAAGAAAGTATGGAAAGATTCTTAAAATTTAGTTCCCAACACCAAGAGGCAAGCACTCATATGCAGGAGCCTGCATGAGCTTGGCGGTCAGTATAAACAATTAACATCAAAATGATCCATCCATCAAGAACTATCACAATACCTCTTACATAAAAGCAAGCTTTGTCTGCATTGGTAAATGCATTTTTTTTTTTTTTGTGAAATAATAGTAGATGCATTCTTAGTGCAAAAGGCTCTTAACTGAAAACACAGAACTCAACCCTATAAGCTTCAAGAGTTGGATGTGATATCCTATGAAGGATACACCCTTAAGCAAATCTCACATTAGCAAAGCACGGGAGAGATGCTAAGTATATATGAAAAAACACTCAAACCATCGTAGACGCACTTTGAGGCAAAACCGTGAGGCTAATAATGAAAAACTCTATAGTTAAGCGTCCTCGGGCTAGAGTAGTACTGAGATGAGTGCCCTTCCTAGGAAGTTGCTCAACCATGTAATTTCTCAAAAATCAAAGTAAACAATATGATCACTTAAGAAGAAAGGTCAAATAACCATTGTGCCATTCCCCACACATAACTTCAACAAAATAATAAAAGTCTATAAAGCTCTACAATTGATTGTAAATACAATCAAAACATGGTATCACTCGTCAAATCTATTACTGATTACATCAAATCATTATGCAAACATAAAAACTGATCTTTGAAGTTGCCAAAACCAGAAGAAAACAGATGACGTAAGCAATTTACGCTAAAAATTAAGCCATACGATTTGGTGCAAGTTTTAGTAGATCAACTTGCATGACTGATATATTGCAATTTCATGCCGAAGTCCCAATGTCACAATATCGTCCCTGAAAAGCAACTTACTATTATGGCACGTCCGAATGCTCCAGCACTCACATAAGCCCATGTACCAGGAAGCATTCCCAACCAACTGCAAAACAGACGAACTTCATCAATAAATTAGCCTTTCATAGTGAACTATTAGATGCTAACTAAAGCATGGTTAAAAAGCATAAATGAATCGACAAGAAGAAATAGAAAATTCAGCTAAATATTTGAGTCTTTTCGTAACCAACCTGCCCAACACATAAGGAACAAACTTAACCGAAGTTAAACCATACAGATAGTTTCCAAGAGAGAATGGGAGTAAGGGACTTAGGCGCAACAGAGTAACAACTCGAAATCCATTCTCTCCAATTGCTTTATCAATTGCAAGAAACTTTTTGTTCCCTTCGACAAGTTTAAGAATGCGTTCTCGAGCAAAATACCGAGCAATAAGGAAGGCAACAGCAGCAGCCACCTAGAATAAACATGGTCTAGAAATAAGAAACTAAAGCTGGCATTTACAATTCAAGGGATGCACAAATATATAAAAGCTTACTGTTCCGCTGATTGAAACTATGACGGTGCCAGTAAAACTGCCAAATAAAAGGCCTGCCGACATTGTTAATGGTATGGCTGGAATTGCAAGAATCTAGTACATCATAAATTGCTCAAGTTATTAAAAAAGAATAAGACAACAGAAAAATCAGTTATATCCTTTATTTCAAATTTTCAATTTTTTTTAAAATAAAAAGTAGGGCACCTACTTTCATTGTCATGCTAGAATAAGGTAGAGAATACAACATATTCATAGAATATATATGTTCCTCATCACATGCTCAATGATTAGCATATAATCAGTCCATGGCACTAATACCATAATGTCAAGTTGCCAGAATTTACATAAGTTATAAAAGTAGAAAAAGAAGGGTATATAACAGGCTAAGTAGGCAAACCTAGATGTTCTAGGTATAATCAATTGCATATCAGTATCCTGTGTTAATTAACAGTCATAGTAATGATGCCATGCTATGATAAAATTTACAACAGGAAGAGGGGAAAAAAACCAAGGATTAACAAGTCATATAATAATTTACCTCTAGCCCAGCATAAACAGCTACAAATAAAGCATATCCGGAAGGGCCGACACCTAACCAAAGTTTAAAAGAAGATGCTATAATCGAATTTTGACAAACCAATATAATTTAATGAACTTAAACACCCTGAAAAAATATAACAGAAACTCATTTATTCTTATACACATACTTCTTAAAAAAATGTCTGACCATCAACGTTTCTAAAGTTTATAAACAATTGAAAAGAAAATTTCAAAGAAATACATAAAGATGATAGATTTTCCGTCAAGCTGGCGAAATAAAAACATGTATGGAGACATGATGGGAACATTCTATAGATCAACAGCTTAGATCAGATCATATGTCATGATGTCTCATGTTTCCTCTCTCCCTTTGTGAGTCCTTATTATGGACCAAAAAAGAAATAGCAGAGTCAATGGTGGAATGGAATGAAGATAATAGATAGCTACAAACGACAACAATTTAATGGTGGAATAGAGTCAATGACGCAGCCACTAGGATTTTCGAAGGAACAGCCAAGCTACATGAATTTGGACCTTTGGTATTAGAGGACAATTTGATTAGAGCTTTTATATTGGAATTTTAATTATTTTTATTGGTTCTTATTGAGGAGTCCAAAATTGTTTGTCAATTTTATTAATTATTTTTGGAGAACCATATAGCACATATTAGGAACTATCGCTATAATTAACTTCACGTACTATCTATATAATAATAACTATGCTGAGTTAATAGGTAGCACTCAAGTGCATTTGCTTCATTTTTTTTATTGCATATTAGAGACTTCTTTTTTTAGTCAATCTACATCTACATTCCCATTTAAATTTAAACATAAAGAGATGAACATATATAATAGAATATTATTACATATGATTACAAAAATTATCTAATTGCTAAATATACTTAAAATATGTGAAGAAAGCTTTATTCAAATTTTAAATGAGATTAGTCGACTATGTAAATTTATATTTACCACTAGATTCCAGTATTTGTCATTATTTTAGTATTTTATATTTAATAATTTATTAAGATCAGAAGTAACACCTAATGAAGTTAATCTTCTACAACTTTTCTTGGGCAAGTCTCACTGAGCTTCCACAAGCTAAATTCACTTCAAATAAAAACAAATCAAATAATCCTTCATAAATAGATATTTTCTATTTAAAACCGGATACTAGTGACATTTGATTTAATTGAGACATGTACTATTTTTTTTCAAGTGATTTAGAGATATTGATATAGGAGTCATTGCAGATTGACTGGATCTTTTGAAGTCAGACATAAGCCGAGCTAACTCATACTTGACGGGATCAAATCATTCCCACTCGGAGAGAAGTAATGGGGAATCCAGAATAGCGATAACTTGGATTAGATCATTCACGATGATGCTTAAATGGATAATGCATGCCAATTTTAGTTTATTTTACTTTATTTTTTATAGAGCTTGTTGGGCCTTTTTTTTGCACAATGATTTTCAAATTTGGAGTTTATTATCATTTATTACCTCTCTTTATAAGATAAGGGTGTCCAGTACGTTTCTATGCATTTTTATTTATATATTTTAGATTTCAAATTATAATTATCTTTTTAAAGGCCCTAAACTATTTTAGTAGTTAATCTAGAATGAAATTAAATTTGAGTTTGAGAATAGTATTACATCTCGATAAAAAGAATGAATGTGGATAAGAGTCCCTACATACCGTAAAATCAATTTTAAGGTATTTTTACAAACTCTTATTTGATCCCAGTTTTTTTTTGCTCAAATTCATCTTTCCAAATTCAAGACTCTTGAAATACCACCTCTCATCTTCCTTCATTGTGCAAAAGTTCAATTAGGACCCGACAAGAGAGAGGCTACATGGATGGGCCTTACTAAGCAAGGCATCAATGTTGATGGTCACAAAGAAGTTAGTGGAGATGTCATCCCTAGGAAAGGCACATTCTCTCCAGTTTGAAGGGGAGGAGCACCGAGAAGGTTGATCGCATCACATTACCCAAAGTAATGACTTGGAGCTGCAGCAGGTGGAACTGGAGAGCCAAGCCTGATGGTTGGTTCAGCTGGTAGTAAGTTGAATCTCAAATTGCGCAGAAGCTGCTCGTCACTGGTCTAACAGAGAGTGCCAGAGGCAATGTGAGGGGAGACAGGACTAAGCCCCTTGAACTAAAAAAGGCATCATTGTTGCAGTTACTAGAGGTGCCACCTGCACCAGGGGTGGATAAGAGTACACTGCCTATGTCTGAACTGGAGGAGCTAGACAAACTGACTATAAAGAAGCTTGTGGGGACTGACTGAGAGGAAGGTGTATTATACACAAGGTTTTACCACTAGGGTGTCAACAAGGGAAGGTAAGAGCCTTGATTTGGGTGACAATGATGGCTTGGGCTTGGGTCATTTCCTCCGTTGTTCTATATAAGCCAGTGATCACGGAAGGATGCGGTGGAGATATTTGTCAGGGCTCTACTGCGAGAAGTACAAGTTTGAGCATGAGGCCCGCTAGTACCACATTCATTTGGTGTTTGCCACTTGGAGGACGGAGCATTACTGCGAGCTTTGATCATCGTCACTCCGAATCCTATATGAGGGCTCTAAAGATGTTGACAGACAGATCGAGTTCAAAGAAAGCGAATAGTGAATCTTGCCTTAGAAGCATAGGCTCCTATAAATAGAAGAAAACACAAAGACAGCAAGAAGAGCAACCATAATACACCAAGATTTATATGATTTGAAGATGATCTACATACACGAGCCAAGCTAAGAAGTAAATTCCACTAGACAAAAAAGTTTGCAAAATACAAAGAGAAGAGAAGAGAGAAAGAGAGGAAGAGAGAGTTTGTTAAGCTCTGCGAGGCCTTGGTTTTCTTCGCCTTGTAATCATCGGTTGCTTATCCCCTCCTTTATGGAAGAAGTGATCCCCCATTTACAGAATAGAAACCCTAGTAGAGAAAAGACAAGTTCTCCATTGGGGAATTGACATGTTCAAATGTGGAAGCCTAGATACCTAATATGCATCCCATGATTTGTCAAAGTTAGTTAGAGACTAATGGATAGGATATGCTCTAATTTGCTTGGATGGCTTGGATTGCCCTAAGAACTCAAGTGTAAGTCGGATGAGAATGTGGGAGGATTAGCAGAGACTCCGCGACTTGAATGAATAGGCTGGAGCTTTGCTTGAGTCATGATTACTCAGAAGATTGTCTATTTACCTAGAGGGAGCTTTGGAGTTGGCCCATGGAATGGGATATCCCTCACTACTACGCATGTATAAACTTTCTAGAGTCCAGTCTAGGATCTAGATACAGATTTGACTTGGTAATGACAACAATTTTTTATTGTGACTGGACAGAGATACCGCCGTGTGGATGACCTAGATCAAAGCAGCCCCATAACACAAACACTAAATTAACAATTAATAATAATAGTTAAAATATCGAAACAATGCAGCTTGGAAGATTTCACTGCCGCCTAATGCATTTGTTGAGTCAGTGAAATAGTGTTCCTTTTGTTAAATTAGTCAAATAACTTTTAAGATAAGTGTACCTGTTAAAAATTTATCCTAACCTTAAGAAAATTTGAAATTTTCAAGCGGTTTATGGAGAATTTTCATTTAACATCACAATTTGGGTAAGAAAATGAAGAATCACAAAACCAAATGAACGAAAGTCAATAATATTTAGTTTTAGGCGAGGAGAAATTACCATCAATAAAACCAGAAAATTGAATAAGGAAAGCATTAATCTGGTCCTTATAGAAGAAACCAGCAGCGCCGAACCCCCCAATGACACCGAGAAGGAGGAAGCCCCCGACGATCGTTCCCTTCAGAGCATTCTCCCCGCTGAGTGCTCTCTCCACGCCATCCGTGTCAGCCCGATCTTCGCCCAGCCCCTTCCTGTTATCAAATCGCAAGTTCCCGGGAACGCTGGATACCTTGCGTAGGGTTTCCTTCTTCGATTCGCGGAGGGATGAGAGCGGGCGTAACGCCTGGAGGCGCTTAGCCGGCCGGAGGGAGGAGAAGAGAGAGGAACAGAAGGGGAGAGAGAGAAGAACTGGGGAGGAGGAGAGGCATGGAGACGGATGGTTCATGGCGGAGAAGGGGGAAGTTTTGATGGAGGTGGTGGGAGCGAGAGAGGGACTGGGTGGGCGGGAAAAGGGATGGGAAATGCCATGGAGCATGGGATTAGTGCGGAAGGAAGAGAGAGGCGGAGGAGGAGAAGTGGATCAGGTCCCTTCTAGAATCAATATTTGGAGAAGTGAATGTTAGCCACGTGGACGGCTGGAGATGAGGATTGCTGTTGATTTGTGATCCTCAATAGAGCTGGTATTTGTTTTTTTAATACCATTCAGGTCCTGAGGTTTGAATTTTTTTTTTTAAAATATCAAGAGATTTGAAGTTAATATTAAATAAATTTAAAATGTCAAAACTCTTCAATAAAATTCTAAAATTACATTTTAAGCGATTCCTTTTTATATAATTTATATTTTTTATCTTCTAAATAAATTTTATATTTAAATTAAATATATAATATAAAATAATTAAAATATCTTTTGTTCTCTCTCTCCTCTTGACAACGCCAAGGGGCAGTGAGAAAGAGAGGATATTTTTATATATTTATATATTTATTTTAAATTTTAAATTTATTTAAAAGATTTAAAAAATTAAATTAACCCAAAAAATTTAATTGAAAAATTAATGTTTAATTTTAGAGACCTCACTGGAGAGTTTTTAAAATTATAAGCCTACTTAATATTATTCTCAAATCTTAAAAAAAATTTAATAATATTTACTTTTTTTATTTGAACTAAACGTTTGAGCATTGTAACCTTTCATCTACTAACAAATAAAATAAAACTTGTAAATGAATATAAGTGAGATTTTATAGTTTTAATTTTTAAGACAAAATAATGTCCGAGTAAAATCTCAAGATTTTGCACCAAAAAAATCGAAACTCTTTTATTCCGTTTGACATGGAATACTAATAGCCAAAACTTTTATCGAGGAGAAAGTATGTATATAATGTGATTATAAATTGAGTTTGATATTAGAGGATTCATCTCTTTAACATGTGGATTAATTAAAAACTATATGCCCTTATTTATTTGGCAGTTCAAAATTAATCTAGTTTAAATTTAAACAGGCATATTACATCATACATAAAACTTAATATTAAAAATTAACTTTATTTCATATACTACACACATTACTAAAATAATAACTAACTTATATCACATTCTTCGTATACCGCAACATAATAACTAATTTTATATCACATTTCTTATATATCTCAATATAATAATCAATTTTATTTCACATTATTTATAATTTTTAATAAAAAAATAATTTTATTTAAATTTAATTTTAATCTTATTAAATTTAAATATTACAAATAAATAGGTCTTACGTGTTTATAAAATACTTTAGCATTAATAAATGCATTAGTCAGTGACAGTAACAACCCCAAAACCTTAAGTGACTATTTGGAGCAAACCTTAAAAAAATTTGAAATTTTTTCAAAGTTTTTTTTTTATATGTATATGATAAAAAAATTATATGATAAAAAATACTTTTTTTATTTAAAAATTTATGAAAAATAAATTTAGTTATATTAAAAATTATTTAGAGTATAAAATAAAATTCTTTAATGTATTAAAGATTATAAATATGATGTAAAGTAAAATATTATTTTAATATTAAAATTTATGTAAATAAAATATAATAATTTCTTTTAAATTTTTTAATAATTTTTTTCATCCCAGCTACAAAGGCATAACCTTTTTAGCACGTTGCAAATAGGCCCAATGCCATCTTGTTAAACATAAAATAATAATAAAAAAATATTTTTACCTACTGTACATAACTTTAGGCCTGTCCCCTAAAAATTTGTTGAACAATTTTTACATAGGACTGAAAAATATTTTACCGATTCTGCAGGCTCATAAAATTTTAAACGTGTTTTTTGAGTCTTAAATTCTAATTATATTAGTGAGACAGATCCAATCTCTATCGCAAATTACTTAATTGAGCCTATCTTAATATATTTTGTTAAATTTTTTTATTAAAATTAACTGTCTTTTTTTTAATTAATTATTTTTTTAAAATTATAAAAAAGATAATTATGCCCCACTCCTCACTCCTCTCTCTCTTCTCCCTCTCTCCCTTTCTCTCCCCCATACAGGCACAGAGGGGGGTGGGCCGCTGGCACTCGAACTACTCTCTCTCTCTCTATCCCTTGCGTAGGTGTGCATGCTTGTGCAGAGGAGGACGGGTCGTTGGAGCCGACCCCTCTCTTTCTATCTTTTCTTCACATAGGCGCTCCCATGCCTGCACAAAGGGCAACAAGATGCTGGTGCCGCCCCTCTCTCTGTCTTCTTGATGTCGATGAGGTGAGACAAGAACGTTGAGACAATGCTAGTGCCACCATCAGCGAGGTAATGGCGGCATCGACGTGGAGTTGGAAATGGTGAAGAAAAGTGGCAAAGTGTATTTTTGTCTTTTTATTAATGCTTAACAATCACAATGACGGAGGCCCGAATGAGTAAAATTCATAAATAAAAAGAGCCAGAGAAAACATTTAAGATTTTTTAGAGAACACAATGGTCTTCCTTAGGGCTCAAGTGTAATTTGCCTTAAACTTTAATATAATTATTCTTTTATATCAAATTATACATATTTTTTAACATATTAATCAACTCAATTTTATATTTAATATAAATTTTAATATAATTAATTAATTTTATTTTTCCTCGCATATGTATTTAATGAAAAAATTAAAAAAATTTACGAATAGTTACGTACATAATACTCCATATCACTATAATTATGTGTATCACATTCATTTTTAAAAAATTATACTGTAATTTTAGAAAAAATATGTGAAGTGTAAGAAAAATATGTGGAGTGTGATTCTTAGGTGTGTGGTGTGTAATTTTTTTTTTAAAAAAATTTAATATATAAATATAGCTATATAAAGCAAGGTTTTAAAAACCGGACCGGACTGGCCGGTTCAACCGGTTGAACCGTGAACCGGTCAGCCAACCGGTCCGGTTTAATTTTATAACCGGATCCGCTTAAAACCGGCCAGAACCGGTCAAAACCGCGGTTCAACCGGTACGGTTGGGCCGGTTGAGTTTAAAAAAAAAAAAAAAAAAATTTCTAAAGTCTGGGTACCTAACTCAGCGTCTGTTCTGCGGCCTCTACTCGCGTGAACAGTCACGAACTCGCGATTTCTCCTGCCTCGCACTCTCCTCTTCAGCCCCCATCCTTTCGAAATGATTTAGTATTTTAGTATTTTAGTATTTTAGTGATATGAAATAATGAAATGATTTAGTATTTTAATATTGATAGAGCATACATTTATTCAGATCTTTAAATGATGTACTAAATATTATACTCAATTTGAAATTTATGAATATTTTGTTGGGTTATTGTTATTTCGATTTGCTTGAAATTATTTTTTGGGTTATTGACATAAGATATTATTTGTTAAATTCAATTATTAAATATTTATTTTATGTTTAATTATTGTGTTGATGTGTGAATAATATATATCTTAATTATATTTATATTATATTTTATTAATTTTTTTAATTTTTACTTCATTCCGGTTCGACCGCGGTTCGACCCCAGTTCGACCCCAGTTCAACCATTGAATCTTGAACCTTTCAGTCTACCGGTTCTGAAGCCGGTCCGATTTTCAAAACCTTGATATAAAGTATTATGTACATAAATATTTTATTTATTTATTTTTTATTAATTTGTTTTTTCTCCTTCAACCTGCCTTAGCAGGGTTGTGTTGGGTGGTGCCGGGCCGATTGGGTTAAGCGGGCGTGAACGCAAGCGCAAAAGTCGGTCTTTGTGCCGCGAGGTTTCCAGCCCTTGGGAAGAGGGAAATCGCCAGCGCTGCCTGTGCCGTCTTGGTCTTGGTCTCGGGTGCGGTCCAGCAGTTCGCCGGATCCCTCTGGGAGGACTCTTGCACGATGCTCTCCCGCTTCTCCTCATTTCGCAGGCATGTCACTATAGGCCTTAATCCTAACCCTAACTACTATTGTAGTTACTCTTCTTTGATCATCTTTCAACCTCATTTCGCTTGCTGGGTTCAAGCTACAGCTTTGTAATCCCCACGGTAGTGCCATCATTTTTGGCCTTTAGATTTCGCCCGCGTAAATGACGGCAAGGAAATAACTTCTTTAATCAGACCTTCATGTAGCTTCGCAAGGTTTGTCTGTCTTCTTTTTCTAGCGGCTGGATTTCGGGGAGCTGTGACCTCAAGGTGGCCTTCCATGACTACCGCCATTTTGGTAGTGTCGTTTGATGGCATTGCTTGATGTGGCCATCGGCAGGAAAATGGGCAACAGCAAATGGGATTACTATTTGGTGCATTATGTTCCATAGGGATGCAAGCAAGTTTCTTGACCCATTTCGGGCCCATCTATTTTCGCCTAGATAGCTGATTCCCATCATATGTATATCTATACTATAATTTTCAAACTTAGTGGTTCAAGCAGTTACAAGGTTGATTCTCAGTTTTCTAAATTATGGATTTGACTGTTTCATTTTGTTTTAGGACTGATTAGTTACACAAAGAGTACACTTGAAATTTAAATACTTTTTGTTCATATGTTTGCATGTCATCTAGTGACTTAATTTTATACCTTTCATCAAAAAAAAATTTAATACCTGCTTTGTTTGGTTGGAGCATGAATAAGGAATGTTTTAAGTTCTTTTGAGTTGGAGAGAGATTTTTTTTTTTAATGTTATGATATGAAATACAATTATTTTGTTGTTTGAGGATTTTGTTGGATGTGAATTAAAGTTGATTTTATTATTGAAGTATGTGTAAGATTTGAAATAAAGTTAAACTTTAAGGTTAATATTTGTGTAGGATGTAAAATAGAATTAATTTTTAATATTTGAATTTGTGTATGATGCGAAATAAATATTAAATACTGTTGAAAGTGTTTTTGGGATAGTTTATAGGTTTTTTGGGCTTCATCCAAACAATGGCACAAAGGTTTATTATCTTTTTCAGTTTGTATAAAACATGAAAATCTTCACTTAACAGATTAGCTAACAATGTAGGCTGACCTAATGAACCAGTTTATCTCCATCCCTACTTCCCCCACATTTTTTTGTGTATTATGAGTAATTTTCTTGAAAATTTCATTTTAGGAATTTTATATTACTTTTCTTTAATGATAAATCTCTATTTCATATTTATTCTTGTCCAAAATGGCACTCCATTCATGGAGGTGAATTTGGTTTCAGTTTCAGTAGTATTCTTCACTGTTTCTATTTCATTGCTGATAACTTAGATTATTTAGATGGAAATCGTAAAGGCTTTCCATATTTCTAATTACTTTTCTTGTGCACTTCTCTAAATACATTATATATTATGAGAATGAGATGATGCGCTTTTCTCCATTAAGATCTATTATTTTATACTTCGATCCTAGATGATGTCAATAAGAGATGCGTATAAGATTGTTGGCTTTCTCTAGTTCGTTATAGTTCTGCTACTGGTTTATTTATATTTTATGCACAGATATGAAAGACCTTGAATCATGCATTCTTTGCTTCGTGATATTTTCCGAGTGAGTGGTAAATTGTTTATTATAGTTTTTGTTTATGTTTAAGCAGGCAGATATCTACCGCCTGTTCTCTTACCAGACAGCTTAGGTATGTTAGAGATGCTTCATGGTCGTACAATTGGATTTCTCAATTCAGTATTTCAAGTGGTAAGTCCAATGTGATGATGGACTACATTCCGATTTTAATTTAAAATGGAGGCTTAACATCTTATCTTACCCTGTCTACTTGTGGAGCATATTTCAGGTAAAGCATATGCTGATTTTCCTATTTTTAAAGGAAAAGCTGCTCTTGTGGTTACTCCTTTGCCGGCAAGATTCAGTAAGATGGATGTGAGATTTAGGATTTCTTTTCCTGGATTAGGTTGCTTCAAGGGAAAAAGTTTCTTTTCTTCAATATTAGTTGTCTGATTGCAGACAGGGAGTGTAAAAGTTGATAGAAAAGGTGTGGTCTTGTTAAAGTTCTTGCCTGCTATTGGTCAACGGAAGTATGATAGCGAGAAGAAGCAGGTAGCTTTTTGCCCAACAAATTCAGGATTCCCTTATGAATAACTATTACCGTGCCTATTTTCACTTGTCATGAACGACATAAATAATTGAATTCGAAGCAATTTTGTATGAAGTTGATCCTGCTACACATTCAGAACATCTTTGTTGTTTTATTTAGCCAACTATTTTGTTCGTTTTATAAGAAACATGTTTCTTTTCTTTTTTTATAAATGTACTGATAGGCATCTCCTCTAGATTTTTGCTTTATCAGCTTCTGAAGTTGGTTGTTTGATTAGCCTTGGCCCTGCTGAATCATGTGATTTTTTTCATGATCCTTCAATGAAATCAAGGTTTGTTTCAACTCAGCCTCTACCATTATATTTGCAATATCTGCTTCGTTTTCTTTCTGAGCTTGTTTACTGATTATTTTTGATATTTCAGTTTGGAGGGGCAGATCAAAAAGACTTTGACAGTATGTCCAATTGGTGAGGGTGCTGGCTATTTCTTTAATCTGTGTAAGCTTCTCTATCTGAGCACCTTTTTCTGATAGCTGTAGCAAGAATTTTTTTTTTCCCGTTGATTTAAAGCAGCAAATAAATTTTACTGAAATGTTTACACCAGTGTCAATGTTAAGTATTAAGTATTATGAGGCAACTCTGTGGTTGAGGAATATCCCCATGTCTGGCCCATTAAGCAGCATAAATTTCCTGAAAACAGAGTTGATGCGGGACGGAAAAAGATGTCAATGATAATTTATATTTATATTCAGCAAAATTGATTAGCAAATTATTTTAATTAAGAGAAAAATATTTTCTAGGTAAATTATATGATAAATAAGATTTTTGAATCCCGTAAATTAAGATACTTTAAAATTAAAATTAAATTGGATCGTATGATAAATAAGAATTTATCAATTTAGATTAGAGCGTCAATTTTAAATTCAATAAATCAGATTCGAGGTTCAGGAATTTAGGACAAACGTTTCACAGATAGATCCAACAGTAATTAATACACAAGAAATTATCGGGTCACACGATTAGAGCTAAATAAATAATTCAAGTCAAGCGAATAATTTATGTAGAAATCAAATAATCGGCTTAATTGAGTTCGGGAAAGAAGTTACCCGCTATTTGAATCGGAGAAAAGCCACTGATCGAGTACGGGCGATGCGCGGACAACACGCAGACGGGCACGAGCACAGGTAGGCGAGCGAACAGGCGCGGGTGGCGCACTAGCAGGCGGGCAGGCGCGCGGGACACGCGGGCGCGTAGACCAGAGGGCGTGCGG
>JAEMOT010001640.1:196438-225676 GCA_019297695.1 Apostasia ramifera | reverse complement strand
GCGGGCGCGCGCGCGGGACGCAGGCGGGCGGGCGGCGGGATATGCTCTAATAATTCATCACAATACTCTTTTTTTTTACAATGCAAGGCGACCTCTTTATATAAAGAGATCCCATGTAGAAATTTGAAAATACAATATTAAATGCAGAAAATAAAATACCAAATAAATAAAAGCAAATATGAAACTAAATAAAATTAGCTTCAAATATGGTGAGTCTTCAAATCTTCCGGATATGCTTTAAATCAAATCAAATCAAATTTAAATAAAGCTAATATGAAAATCTCTAATAGCTCTAATTAATTTGAATTTGAATTTTGATTCAGCATATGACGTCATCCTAGCCATCCAGTTCGATGCTGATCTGGGTCCCCACCAAGAGTGATCCTAGTGTTTCAGCAATTTAATTTAATAAACAAGCTGTAATGAATGTTCACAGTTTGTTCTAATTTCAATCCTTACTACTAACCATGGCTGTTTAGGGGTTGGTGATGTATAACTTCAATGGTGACAAAGTTGTCCCTCCGGTTAGAAATTCTTAAGGCTTTTCATTTCGAAACAAAAAAACATTTCGGAGAAAAAAGTTTTGGAATTCTGACAGCTTTTTTACTACTAGGGGCTTCAAAATGGTTCAGTATTTGGTTTGGGTACAATATAGATTGAAACTATTGAGAGACAAGCATTGTTTTTGATGGTTAGTGTTGCGTTGACAATGATGACCATTTTAAGTATTGTTTGATTTTATGATCCGGTTTCTTGAATTTCCTTTTAGGTTGTATGATAATTTTTTTTCTTTGATGAAACTCTTGAAATTGCTGTTTGAATGGTGTTTTTACCTGTATCCTGTAAGCAGCTAAATCTTTTGCTTTATTGCTATTATTCATGCAGCTGTACTCAACGCTATTCAGAAAACTAATGAACGTTTGTCTGTGCCTGTAACAAAGGCAGAGTTTTCTGTGATGCGGACAGCTTTTACTGTAAGTTAATTAAATGTCCATTTTTCTCATTGCAGCGCCAACTCATTCAGTTTTCTCTTCTATTATCTTCCCCTCACTTCTCTAAACTTCACATAAGGAGTTCTAAATTAGTAGAACTTTTTATTGCTTCTGAGAATCTTATATCTTCCTGATAAGAGCTGAACTTTCACTACAAATGGCCATGATTGTGATTTAGCTTGGTAAAGCATGTGCTCCCTTCATTATGCATTTTTTTATGGGTTTTAAGCAGTAGCATGCTTTTAAAGATAGTTGAGTTCAGTTATGCAAATTGATGTTAGTAAATTAGAAAGAAGAAGATTATAAAACAGTAGACATTAGTTTTGTTGCATTTATATGAATGTTAGGCAATACACAAATCATCAACAAATTTTTTTTTTTGATGGTATCAACAATAATTTTAATTCTTCAGATGAGTTTGCTTAGATGTAAAAATGAATTTGAATTGATCATAACTCAAAAATTTCAAGTTCAAATCTATACTAAATTGTTCAAACTGCCAGCTCTTGTATAAAGTGCATTTGTTGTAATAATTGTTTTAGTGTTCTTTTTCTTATCTTAAATAAAAATGCTATACAATTTCAATAACTGATCAACAAGTTAATCAATTATGATTTAAAGCTTTAATTCACTGCATTATCCGAGGGATTAGCATTTAATTCATGAGATAATTCAATGAATTAAAATTTTAAATTATAATTAATCAAGTTATTGGTCAGTTATTAAGAACGCATAACACGAGTCTTTTGCTAAAATGCATGAGTTTCTAATCTATAAGGTGATTGCAATTTTGTTTTACTGCAGTTTGCACTGCCTCACATGATGGGATGGGACAGAGTCTTGGAAGTGCACAAGGAAGATGCTGGATACGATCGGCCAAAGCAAATGGAGATGAAAATGGATCCTGATCTCGAGTGGGAGAGATGATGTGGTGTTTCTATGGCCGAAAATGCTGTTACTGTCTCTATGAGAATTTCAAATAGATCAAGTGTGCTTTTGGATTGATGCCACCATAATTTTATGAGCAATGTCACAGGGTGGAAACATTTATCATTTTGAGTGTTAAAACTGGGATGACAAGCTGAATGTTAGTCGTCAGTATATTTGGTTGGTTTCTGGCCAAGTGCAGGTTTTGTTCCTTTCTTAATGCTTCACCACCCCCTATGCAGAGAAAATTCAAAACTGAAGTTTTTAATTTATTTGAGGTTTGTGTTGAATTCAATTTGACTTTTTTTTTAAATTATGACATATTGAATCAATTGTTTAATTACAAGTTTAATTAATTTTAATTATAAATATCTTTATTTATATTGCTTAGATTAAGTTGATTGATTCAACTTTTGATTAATTTTTAATATTTGAGCCAAGTTAGATTTTATAAAATTGTAGTAAAATCAATTATGATATATAATGCTGAATGTTAGTCTGCAAAAAAAAATATATATAAATATTATAAAAATGAGAATGCTAAAGTGAATGTGTGGATATATATAAAAAGATAATGAGAAATGAGTATTTGAAAAAAAATTGGTGTTGCAGCAATTGAGGATAAATTTAGAGAAAATTGACTTAAATTGTTTGGACATAAATCGTAGGTCGATTGAAGCTCTAGTTAGAAAAATTAAGTTATTAGATTTTATTCATTTACAAAGAGGAAAAGGAAGACTAAAAAAGACATGATAAAAAATTATAAGGAGTGATCTTAATTACTTAGACTTAGATAAAAATTTGGTAACTAATAAAGCGTAATGAAAATAAAAAATTCATGTAACCGACCCCACCTAGTGGGATTAAGGATTTGATTGTTATTGTATTTGAGCCAAGTTAGCTTTATTTTTAATTTTTAAAATTTTAGTTTTGATTACCATAATTTGTAATTGTGTAGTTGAATTAAAACCTAAAATTTCCTCCAACTAAAATAAATTCCTAACAAACAATCACATTAACAACTTTAATTGAAAGTATAGATTAAAATATCAATCTACGAAGCTAGATTTAAGTTTAGAGCATTATTGCCGTCCCTACTTAATACTTTATTAGTTGCCTATTTAATTCATATCCGTAATACCTATTTAAAAAAATGAGCATTTAAACACAAGCAATAAAAAAATACATAATTTATATTCCTAAATTAATCTTTCAACTGTTTCACTTTACCAACTATACATTTTACGACAAGCAAAACTACAACTTAATATAAATAATCTAACAAAATTTAATGTTATCTTAACGGAGAGTAATATGACATTAACGTAACTAGATTAGCACTAAGTTCCCTTAAATTTCAAAAAAATCATTATTTTTAAACTTTAAATAAAATAAATAGCTCGGTTAATTTAGGGAAGGCAGTATTTTACGTTGCAAAGATAAAGACCGCAAGCAGGTGCCATCGGACTTGCAGCAGTCACCGTCTTTGCATTCAAAATTCTCTCGACTGCAAAACACATGAAAATAAAATAAATTGTCAAAAAATAAAATAACAGTAAATTAAATTCTTTTTTTTTTTTTTTTGATAGAAGTAAATCAAATTCTTAATGAACTGTATAAAGATTATAAGATTATGGAGAAAAATTGAGGGGAAGATGAAACGTACCATCATCAGACGTAAGCTCTCCAGTCCCAACACATTTTAGGACGCCAACAAGTAACCTAACCTGAAAGTGGCATAAAATTTAAGAAAAAAAACCAAGGGAATATTCATGATATTTAAATATCAAGATTATTTAGACATCAATATCATCTCTAAAATTATTATTTGCATAGTTCAATGTTATTATATTAAGAATAACAATAAAATAACAATTCAACTTTGCATCCCTTTATTACAATTTAAGTGACATCTAGACGTTATTTTAGCAATCTTATAATTCTATACAATATTATCTAAATATATCATCAAATAAAACAATTATTAGTAACGAGGAATGTTGTGTTGTGTTAGCCAAGTGGGAAAAAAACTTACCTTAATAATAAGAGATCTCAAATTCAAATCACATTATTATTATAATTTTCAAGTGAGGAAATTTTAATGTCCACAAGAAAAATAAATAAAAAAAACAGAATAATCAATTCTAATAGTATGACATAACATAATAATATTGAACTAAACATACCCTAAATCTTTTTTTTTTGTAAGCAAACATTATTTTAAGGAAAGCAAAACATTAAATGTATTATTAAATACGCCAATAGGTTTATTAGTCTTTCCACTAACTGCACGTCTAAGTGGTTTTATGTTATTTATTATTTTTTGGTTCGTTATTCCTCGAGAATAAATCTGAGCTAAACTAAAATTGTAGACAAATTTGCACCAATATAACAAGAATAAATGGCAGCTGATAAAAAAAAGTTCACCCCTAAGGCCCTGCTTGGTTGAAGGCCAGGCCATGGCTAAAATGACCTCCAACCATTTTCTTAAAAAAAATAATAATAATAAATTAAATATAATGTATTAAAAATTATGTAAAATATGATTTAAAGTGAATTTTTTATATTAAAGTTTATGTGTTGAGAATAAAAAATGAAAATTTTTTTAATAAAATAGTTGACCATTTTAGCCATAGTCATAGCCAAAATGGCCTCCAACCAAATAGGATCTAAATCTGCTCATCTTTACTATAGAGTGTGGAGGTATAGTACTATCATATTACATAATTTACCACCAGATATTGAGCTATGGGTTCTCCCCATTTTTCTTAAACATGCCCTGTTTGGCGCGAGGACCAAAACAGGACCAAAATGATACTAGTTTAAAAAACAATAATAATAATAATAAATAAATTTTTTAAATCATTCTACACAAATTCTAATATAAAAAAATATTATTTTACTTTACATACTCAATAATTTAAAATAAAAATATCAATTTTATTTCACATTTTAGACCAAAATATTTGAATCGAGTATTTTGATCTAGGATGTGAAATAAAGTTTATATTTTTATTAAAAATTGTTGAGTATGTGAAGTAAAATATTATTTTTATATTAAAATTTGTGTAGAATAATTAAAAAAATTTATTTATTATTATTATTGTTGTTTTTAAAACTAGTATTGTTTTGGTCCTCGCGCCAAACAGGGCTTCGACAAAGTTGGATTGCAGTGCTTCATTTCATTAAATAAGCCCATAGCGACAAGCTCTTAATTAGATTGTAACCTGCAACGATTTATATCCTAGTTTAGAAAACACGATTAAAGTCCGACAGTTCACATAAATGGTAAGCAGAAACTCGAACCTTTTGCAGCTGAAAGCAAACACTCAAGAACGTTATTTCTCAGCCAGTAAAGAAATGTCACAACAGGATGATGGACTGAATTAGTACCACACAATCATGAAAATCTCTTATAGGAAATTAAACAAAAGAAGGGCAGCTAACCTGGTGGTAAAGAAAGGAGCAGGCTCTTGCTGTGATTACAAAACAACGATGCCTATGTCTTTCCCCAAACAATCGAGTACCTTCGGTACTGCATTTTTCAGGAATGTGTGGAATACGGGAATCGCCATCTAATGATTTGGCGTTGAACTCTTTTCTCTCTGTACTTGAGGGGAACCATATAAATGGAGCAACTTCACAAACACTTAGTTCGTCCAATGTTTTAACTGGAGATGTTGCCTACATTCATGGAAAATGACTAGCATTTGTGGTTCAGAAAAGAATCCATGTGGAGAACCTTAAACTCAGAAATCCAATTATTTGATTAAGAACTCAAACCAGTAACGAAACCTTCAAACTGCATACTTGCAACAAGCAAATTATTAAGAAAGCATTTGATTCGTATTAACATATTATCTAACTGCTAAAGAACAAAATCTTGATTATATCAACCTATCTTGAATGGTACTTAAAAAAGAAATGAAAAGCTAATAATGCATGAATTGGATTCTTGCTTACTTTCTTTGCTAAACACGATAAATGTGGTCTGGGTTAAAAGATTTTAGATGTTTAAAAGCCAAGTTTCCAACTGTATTAGCTAACCAGACTGATTTTTAGATGCTAAATATGCTACATCGGCATGCACTACATCGGTGCTGTATTTAGAGACCATAAATTTTATTAGGTGAACTTAGAAAATCCTAAATTAGTGAATAATTTAACGTAGTAAATTCGGACTTACTGTCAAGCCAATTAATTTAATTTTAAAAATTTAGTAATTTGTGAAATTATCATATTTAGTAGATATTTGCATTTATTTGAAGCAGTTTCTCATTAAAAATGGTGATCTTTTAATCGCTTTTGCCCCGCCTCAATTACACTGTAATGTCATGAACTTGAAGATATTCATATAGGTCTGATAAAAAAGAAACCTGACAACCAGCAGCCCTGAATGAACTGAAATCATGGAGACCGACCAGGCTATTGCATGCCTTCTGCATGGATGTAGAGAAGAAATTAAAAAATCATAGAAGGTAATTTCAGGTGGTTACATTTTGTACAGCCTCAAGCAGCAATGGAAAATCTAGAAGGTCAAAACGAAAGAACAAAAAGAAGAAAAGAATAACCTTCATTGCTGAAATATCCAGTTCCTCCGGGACGTGCCAGGCACGTTCCCTCTCAAACACAGGCAAGAGCTCTGGTCCACATAACAATCGATAGAAGTACCTAATGATGCCAAAAGCACCAATGAAAACTTAATAACTACTGCAAAAAGATAACCCCTGTAAGTTCAGTATGAACGCATGATTACAGTTATCCATTGTTTTACAAAGTTCATGCTTTGACCTAATAAGAAACTGATGCAAAAAGATAAACCGTGTAAATTTAGGATACACGCCCGATTACAGCGAGAATATTATCGATTATTTTACAAACTTCATGTTTTGGCGGGCCTTTTCAAAATTTAGCAGAGTGGCTTAGTACAATTACAAAATTAAAAATCTGAGACAAATTCATCAATCAGGTTTGAAGGCAACATTGGATGATTAAGTACATATGAAGTTGGAAGTATTCTCATCATGGTGAGGTACAAAAACCACAGAAAGGACATGACTGGTAACTGGGGCGTCAACCAACAAACCAACAAATCATTACGTACAGAAGAAGCCAAGTTTTGCAGAAAAAAGGGGTTGCAAATCATGGAGTTGTAACGCAATTCATTTACAGTAAGATAGAATACCGACTGATTTCGAATTTGGATTTGAAACCAACAAGCACAAAGTGTTCTCTTGATTCAAGATAGGAACATAATAGATCATTTGTTATGGCCATATCCTAAGTCCTCCAAATTGTTAACAAAATTAATTAATTTTCAATTATTAAAATTTAGCAGATAAGCACATCTTTATGCGCACAAAAACTATATGCCAAATGGACAGAAAATCTAAAGGAAATGTCAACTGATGTGTTGATAAACAAGAAATACAAAAAAAAGTTGAGCCATTTAAATGAAAAGTCCTAATACCCTAGTTATTACACAAACGTTCATCGAGTTTGAAGACAGAAGTTAAAAACATTTTTTTCCTGGCATAGTACTTCTACTATGGTGATACCAAATTACCAATCCACTTTCATGGCAAATATACAAAACCATTATCATTACCATCTCACAATACCTATCTTCCCCTCCAAAGCTTCATCTTGACCATGACAGGATATGAACTGCAATAGTCCAAAACCTTGACCATACTGATAGTGCTTGTAACAAAAGATACTCATGGGTTCAAACTTTAACTTCTTAAATATGTAAAATACCTCTTAGAAGCTAATTCTTGAGGTTACTTACGTTCGCTCTAGTGCCTTGAATCTAGCATGAAAATCTTCAGGAACACACTGAACATCATTCACCATGATATCACCTTCCTTCTGCAGCCAAGCAGAACCAATATTTTCTCATGAAAAGAAGATCCAATATTTGATGCAAAATTAAAGTGCTGATAAAAGTTTCACAAAGCTTTTTCATACGCTTATTGCTATCAGTACGCATGTGAAGGGATAAGTGATTGGTTCAATTATGTAAGACAATGCAAGTTTAGTAGTTGACTGAAAGTATGACATTGGTTCAACATTTGCATCTTAATAATATTCTTCAGGGGCCTAGATGCCATGTATCACATCCTGTAATGCAGTTTTAGTATTTACAAGAGTTCAAGTTTACAATTTAGAAACCGATTACTGAGTTGCAATGATTGTTTAAAGCAGCACAAAAGAGAAAGAGCACCTGTAAGAAATGGTTAATAGCACGTCTTACCACTCCAGGTTCATGTGGGGTCAACTGCACAAGTAGGAAACAAAGTTGTCACAATAACAGGATGCAAGTAAAATAATCCGCAAGCTACTTTACAGAAACAATAACAGTAGTATCAAGGATTAATAAATACAAAAAGTGGAAAATCATAATAATAAGAAAGCAACACCATTAAAATGTGCTTCCTGTGGAAAATCATAATAATAAGAAAGCAACACCATTAAAATGTGCTAGGAATTATAATAATTAAACAACTCTATAAGCCTAGATATCCATCTGTCAAACACAGGAAAGCTTTATATTTGCTACAATGTGTTAGCAACATTATCAAACGTATCCTTCCGTTTATCATAAAGTAAAGCTGTAATATAGCATGGAAGCTCCCCAGAATATGACTAGGTCACAGGCCAAACATGAATTTATATAACTCTCTTACCCTGCTGCCTCTTATCCTCCTGCCACCACATGCACGGTCTCTAACCTTAATTAAATGGTTTGCATGTTGGCTTAAACATTTAACAAACAAGGCAATTTCTCATAGTTTGTTCATTTAACATTTTTCTCTTGAGCTTCATGCACCAGTTTAAAGGAGCATTTGGCTTGTGCCCAAAACGCCAAACCATCTTTACAAATTTTATTCACATCCAACAAGACCGACACAATTCTCAACATAAAACTGATAGTATTCAAAATCGCACAAACTTGAATACACGAAAAATCAATTCTTTTAACATCTTGCAAAAATCCCAAAATGAAAAATAAATTTATTTCTCAGCATGCACAAATATCAATACAAGACTAAAAAAGCAAAAAAAAAAAATCTTCATTCCAAAGACAAAGTGCTCATGATTATCAGTTTTCAATGTTAATATAAAACCAAGTTACACATTGTTGCATGGACTCTAGGGGATCCTTTGTTTAGTTCCCACTGTTTTGGAATATTGTATCCCCAGTTTGTGAAAAATTTGCCCATGGCCATGTCCACTTTGATGCTTCAGTGGAAATTGGTCTAACATTTGAGAGTACCTCAAAGGGCTATGAGTGAATATGCAAATTTTCAGACACTGACACTAAGCTCATAAAAAGCAAAAAATGCACTTGAACAAATAATAGCATGCCTCAAATTGCTAGCTCAAGCCATAAACAGAGGCCAGTCCAGTACAGTCAACTAAAAGGACGGGACGACCAAACCTTTGATTAGACCTTAGACAATCCTCTCCTTGGATTTAAACCTTCATCATTTAAAAGGCTTCCTTGGATTTATTCTACAACAAGCCTTAATCCTATGAAAACTTTTATCGAAAATTTGGGTTAAAAATAAAACTTTGAAAGAAAATATTAAGCAAAATGGAAATTGTGATTCGGTTAACTAGTTGAGACATTAATTTACAGCATTTGCATCAGTCATTATTTCCATAGAATATATATGGTATGTAAACGTGATGTTCACAACTTCACATCTGATAGTCTGCTCAAGCATTAACATAATGCCTTTCTTGTGGGGGCAAATACGAGGTCATATTAGATACACCCTTTCAAGAAATTACAAAATGTACACCCTAAGTAAGAGATAGAACAACCTTTTGGAGAAAACCAAAGAATAGCTAACTTCATGAAATGATGAATATGACACAAGAAAAGAGTTCATGAGATGTGTCATAAGAAAGATATGGAAACAAATTTTAGAGAAACAAAGCGAGTTCATGAAACAAGTCATAATGAAGATATTGAAAAAGCTTTCAGAGAACCAAAAGTGACTACATTCATGCAATCAAAATAGTACAATCATCAGTTCATGAGGAATATGGTAACAAACCACTTCATTAGGTTTCCTTTTACTTATCCGTTGTACATCAACATGAAAGACATTTGATAAAGCATGCACCCCAGCATCCTGCAGAAAAGAATAGGAACATCTTTTGCAATTGCATAATTGTGGGGGACATTTGAGAAATTACATAAGGATAACAAAGTATGATGGTTACAATGCTAGGAAATTCAACATTGAGTAAAATACAGACAATCATTAGAATACTAAAGTCATCACATCATCATAAAAAGGGCTACAACTTAACAGTGGGGACAACGGAGCAAAAGTCAACCTCACAATCCAGTAATTCAAAGTGGTTACTTATTACTTTCAAAAACAATTGTGGTAATAGGTATCGGAGGTCAATCATCCAAATTGTACCATGTCCACGGTTAAGAACTTAAAGCAAAAACTTTTTTGGGTAATTTAGTACTCTGTCTTTTGTCTATATATGCACAACACCATAAATATTTCTACAAAGAATAACAACATGGATAGTTTCACGTGAGCACGATGTGGCATAACGATTTGGGGATAATGCTGGTAAAGAGGTGTGGCTTGGATAAGCGCATGAACTGAAATCCATGTGTGTTGGGAAGCATACAGGAACTCAGGTGGGTCAACGAAAGCGTGGATGAGGGAGGACCTAACGAAATCAAGCGACACAACGTAGGCACATATGCGGCTAGGTAAAAGTAGGCTCACAGTACCATTTAGAATTCCGAAGGATGGGGGTGGGGACTAAAATTAGTGGACGAGAAGCCATGAAGTGATGATGATTTGAGGGTAGGAAATAAGAATGACAATTAGGATTTCTCTCCTTTTTTTTCTTTTAATTTTTGAAGAAAACTAGGATTTCAAAAGTTCCCACCTAAAGTTCCCCTTTACTTCTTCTCTTCCAGGATATGATTCCCTCTAGAGCTCACACTAACCTCATCCAGAAACATATTTCACACAAGCTCAATTTCATTAATCATAGCATTGCGCTGATGTTTGATTACATATTCTATTTATAAAAGGGATAATCCTGTTCTAAATGAAGAGTAAGCAATTTGGGACTAAATAAACTTACAAACTAAATAAAATACACTTAACTAATTTAAACCTTAACAAACTCTATGAATGAAAAATAAAACAAAATAAAAATAATCTACATTACTCATCAAAATAGGGTGCATGATTTGATCTGACACGCCAATCATCAGTATGTTCCATCAAAGTGTTTCTTAATTTTTCTCTTTTCTCTTAACTTTACCAAAACCTAGTGTTGATCTTGGAGGGAGTTTAATCCCAACAGATCCAAACATGTAAGGATTGGATTATAAGGGTAAGTCTTGCCAGGTATGAGAAAAACCCAGCATAAGGTCTTGCCTGGACAAAAAAACAGAGTTATAAAGATTGTCTACCTGGGATTCCCAAAGGATGGTATATGTTCAAAGTTATTAAATTCTCTACAGATCTTCACTCTTACTGAAGAATTAAAACTCAATTCCTCACTTATATCTATTTATATAGCGGACCCTAATTGTAACATCCTGTGATCCAAATGCAAAGGTATTGTCCACTTTAATTTTAGGGACTGCGTGACTTTAATACTTTCCACGAGATCACTTATCTCAGTACTACTCCAGCCCAAACACGCCTAACAATAGAGTTTCCAATCATTAGCCTCACGACTTTTTCCCAAAAGGCGTCTTTATCATTTAAGATCACGTTATCTACTTATACATCTAAGGATCTCCCTCCTTTTGATGTAGGACGATTCATTCTTATTCTTCTCTCGCCACTTTTTATCAGCCTAAAAAGAGGGGCTTGGGGGTCGAGCAAGCCGGATAGGGGGAAAATCACCTAAAAACCTCCTTGTCTTCTTTTCTACTTTATTCTTGAACTTGATTTTACACTTCCCTATTTGTCTAGAATAAAAATAAATAAAAAAATCAAACCCCCCGACCATCAAACCCACTCTTCAGGTCTGAATTTCAAAAGGTGTCAGCCGTTATATTTGTACAATCACTGAAAACAATACACTATTATACAAGATACTCTCATATAATGAAAACAATATATAAAAATCTAATTTAAATTCCTCTTAATCATCGTAACCTTATACTTACAGTACGACTAGAACAAACAGCTGAAACTGGTTGTCCAACAAACTTGAGAAAAGCCTCCTGTAGAAGGAGGAGAATCACAATTTAAACCTTTTCAAATGGGCCTTATAGAAATAAGTTACAGATTACTAAAGCACTGGCAAATAACAAGTAATGAAATGAAACCTCAACTTTGCCTAAAAATTAAGCCAATATTTTCTTTTCCACTGACTGCACAATAAGTTAACTTAACAAGTATTTATATAGTGATCAGTATCTAACCTACAAATTTACCTATAATTTCAAGTGGAAGTTGGAGGTTGTAGCGTTCAGTTAACCTTCCATCAAAGGTATCCGAAGGACTTCCAAATATTAAAACATTTATAGACTACTATAATGCAGTCCATAAATAGCATGTGCCGTGAATATAATCAATAGGAACTGGCCCAAGCCAAAAAAATTAGATTGTAAAAAAACAAAAAAAAAACCCATAAAACGTAGGGACCAATAAAGAACTACATATTCAAGCCAAACAGCGATTGAGATTGATGTAGTGATGTAATCCATAATATCCATTACAGTGGATAGGAAGGAATCCAAGGAATTTGGCTACGATTAACAAGATATTCGCATATGAAAGAACGGATATAAAGCAGGCATCAAAAATCATAATGGTGAAAGTACTCCACCTTCAAAAAAAAAATTTTCACTGCAACATAAATGTTGAATCTGCACATCAACTTTGGAGCTTTTTCGCCTCATATGTGCTTCTGTGCGTGTATTTGCAAATTGACTTGTTTCAGTTAAAATATACACCTGGCATTAGTAATTGACTGCTTATCTCTTCCCATCAGTCAGAACAACGGAAGAACAACTACCCAGGCAAAAGGTCTCAAGGGCCTGTCTGACAGTGGATTTGGCATCAAAATAAATAGAATCAAATTCAAAATTTAAAGTAACTTCAAACTTAAATTCTGTTTGAATGAAAAATAGTTTAAAATTAGTTTTGAATCTACTTTAATTTAGTTCTATTTGGATAAACATTAATTTAAAAACTTAAAGGGCCTGTCTGACAATGGATTCAGGTTCAAAATAAATAAAATCAGATTCAAAGTTTGAAGCGGTTTTAGATAAGTGAAACAGTTTTAAACTTAAATTTTGTTTGGATGAAAAGTAGCTTGAAACTAGTTTTGAATCTACTTTAATTGATTTTTATTTGGATGAATATTAATTTAAAAACCACTTCATCTCATAATAAAATCTCAAAAATAATAAAAATAAATAAAATTTCTAATAAAAGTAAATAAAAAAAAATTATTCAAAATTTTATAATTTATTTGAATATTTATTAATTTAAAATTCTCAAGAGGATATATATCAAAATTTGAGATATTTAAGAGATGGGGTTATGAGTCAAAAGATGATTTGTTATTATTCTTCAAATTTTAAATTTATCATATTTAATTATTCCTTAATTTTAGCCTTGAGGGAAATAGCAAATTTATCCCCAAATATGCTTTTCTGAAAATCCGGGAAAAAAAGAAGAAGCAATCGCAAGTTTAAAACCACATTTTCGGTGGTTTCGACTTTGTGGCCTCGAAGCAGTTTCACGCTTTTAAAATGGATTCAGATTTATGGGATGAATCAAAATTGTTTGGCTAATTAATTTTATTAAATCAGCTTTGTCCC
Organism: Apostasia ramifera; assembly: GCA_019297695.1. NCBI lineage: Eukaryota > Viridiplantae > Streptophyta > Magnoliopsida > Asparagales > Orchidaceae > Apostasia > Apostasia ramifera. The sequence continues at coordinate 211,915 of JAEMOT010001640.1, read as the reverse complement.
GCTTGAAGTGGTCAATCAAACAGGCCCAAAGCGTTTTTGATGGTTTCGGCTTCGTGGCCTTGAAACCGTTTCACGCTACTAAAACGGATTCAGATTTATAAGATGAATCAGAATTGTTTGGCTAATTAATTTTATTAAATCGGCTTCGTCCTGCTTGAAATCGCTTGAAGCGGTCAATCAAACAAGAGCAGAGGGCCTGTTTGACAGTGGATTCAGGTTCAAAATAAATAGAATCAGATTCAAAGTTTGAAGCAGTTTTAGATAAGTGAAGCAGTTTCAAACTTTAATTCTGTTTGAATGAAAAGTAGCTTGAAACTAGTTTTGAATCTACTTTAATTTATTTTTGTTTGGATGAATATTAATTTAAAAACCACTTCATCTCACAATAAAATCTCAAAAATAAAAAAAATACACAAAATTTATAATTAAAGTAAAAAAAAAAATATTTATTCAAAATTTTATAATTTATTTGAATATTTATTAATTTAAAATTCTCACGAGAATATATATCAAAATTTGAGATATTTAAGGGATGTGGTTATGAGTCAAAAGATGATTTGTTATTATTTTTAAAATTTTGAATTTATCAGATTTAATTATCCCTTAATTTTAACCTTGAAAGAAATACCAAATTTATCCCCAGATATACTTTTCTGAAAATCTAAGAAAAAAGAACAAGCGATCGCGAGTCTGAAACCATGTTTTCGGTGATTTCGGCTTCGTGGCCTCGAAGCCGTTTCAGGCTTCTAAAATGGATTCAGTTCTATGGGATGAATCAGAATCATTTGACTAATTAATTTTATTAAATCGGCTTCGTCTCACTTGAAACTGCTTGAAGCGGTCAATCAAATAGGCCCAGAATCTCTTGAAAACATGTTTTTGGTGGTATCGGCTCTGTGGCCTTGAAGCCGCTTCACGCTGATGAAATGGATTCGGTTTCATCTGACAGATCAGATCTATTTGATATCTGAAAATGCTTCAAACAACTTGAAACTGGATGAAACGTACTATCAAATAATGGGCCCAAAGGCGAATACCTCGAGAGTGCCGGTAACGGTTCGGCGATTTGGCTGCTTCTGCGATCCAGAAAACCTAGTGCCGATATACTCGACTGCTACAAGATACCTCTGCAACCTAGGGTTGTGGCACATGCCAAGACTCTCAGCTTCCGGCGCGCGCTCGTCCCGCGCCTCTTCGCCTGCGCCCCCGGCGCCTTCAGAGGCTCTTGCGACCTTCGGGGGCTCCGGCGATTCCGACGGGATGTCGAGGGGCCGCTTCGCTGTATCAGCCACTGGAGGCAGAGGCATTAGAAGGATCGGCGGGCAACGGTGGGACTGCTCCGCGAAGGTTTGAGGGAGGTTTCCGCTCTTTTGATGCCGTGATCAGACTTCAGAGATGCGCATTGTGTAGTAATCTGGTAAATATAAGAGTATTTTTCAAAGTTTTTTGAAATTAATTTAATAAAAAAATATTTTAATATTAAAAAACATATATGATATAAAAAAATTTTAATTTTTAAATTTAAAATTTATGTAAGATGTGAAATAAAATTGTTAAAATTACTTTCATCATTTAAAAGATATTGAATTCAAGGCCTGCTTTAGGTAGTAAAGAGGCATGTTACTTTTGTTCTATCGATTAATATAAATAGCATGCACAATCATGTTAATTGTTGAAACTTGACTCTCCCATTTTTTTTTTCTCTATGTATCACATATTTGATTTTATTATATTGTCTCACATATCATGCGCTAGATATAAGCAAGACAGTATTAGTAACTTTAATATGATATAATCCACTTAATCTTATCAAATATTATCAATGATCGTCTATTTTATAGATCTTATTTTTTCAATATTATCGTGAGTATAAATAAACAACTTGTCACTTATTATCATTACTCAAAGGCTTTAGTTGACTCGACTAAATCTTCGAAATATTACTTTTATTAAGTAAAAAGTGTATGATCAGTAATAAATGGCAATGCAAAATTTAAAATTTGGACGATAAATGGGGTCCAAAATATACAAGACACTTCTGACTCAATAACCATGTGAGTTGTTTTACAAATAAATATATTTTCAATAATACCTTATATTTACCTCACAGTTAATAAAAAAGATCATTCCCCAAAATAATTATATAATTTATCAAAAATCTCCTTTGAGCATCAGCCCGACTATTAGAATAAAGACTAATACCTTTGGTAATACATATGTCTTACATAAAACTCGATAATCTCTACATATCTTCTTTTCCTTTCGACGAGCATGTCATCCTTAGGCTAAGAGGAATATATCTTATATGATTATTTTCTATAATAAAAAAATCAAATCATTTAACAATTAAATTCTTGCAAAATCCGATTGAAAGAAATTTGCAATGAAATATTTAATATTAAATTAACTTATATATTAAATGCTTTCATAATAGCACTTATATTTTCTTTTATTCAATAGATTTTTACTCGAAGCACATTAAAATGTAAACCTATATATATATATATATTGATTTAATTCTATAAACGCACTTGTCTTATTCAATTGACATGATTCATACTACAAGCTTACTTTGAATCCTACGAAAAATGATGTTGATTGCTATTATGTTATATTGTATTTCTTTGTGTTTTAGGTATACTATGAAAACCACATAGGAAGCAAGTGAGGAACAGAAAAAGAATTACTCATTTGTTATTTATTTTTCATTGATAATGATGTATTATTGAATCTACATTGAGAACCTAAATATGTGTTGTGCTCAAAATAAAGTCCATTGGTGTAGAGTGGAAGTTGCTACTTGCACTTGTTTTGCAGTCATCAAACAAACTGATATAGGAACAGTAATCATTTGTGCTTGAGCCACAGTGACATCCTAGATTTGAGCTGTCCAAGTTGTCATCTAGTTGAAGGTTGTGATCATCCTATAAAGCACATCGAGCAATTAATTACTAGAATAGTAGAGCTATTACAGTGAAGAGTTATAATGATGGGTTGAGACCTTGCTAGTATTGGTGACCACTTTTGTGACACCCGTGGCAAAAAATGGCAAGGAGTGATTATCGTGTGATATTCTAAGAGAAAGTAATTACTGAGACAAAATACAACTCTTGGCAGGCTTCTAGACCGAATAATGAGTGGTGAGAAAGATATTGGAATGAATCGTCCTACATCGGAATGGGAGGAGAGAAATTAAGTTATATAAGTATATAACGTAATTCCAAATAATATAGCCATTTTTTTGAAAAAGAAAGTACTGTTAATAATAAAAATTCTGTAATTAAGCATATTTGGGGTTAGAGTAGTACTAGAATCAGTGATCTCCAGAGAAATGCTCAAGTCATGCAGTTCCCTATAGCCAAAGAAAATAATACTATTATATTTGGATCATGAGATAGTACGATATGATATCAGAGTCAACCTTTCATAGTACGTGTGATTCGAGAATGAACAAAGCAGAAGCTGGTGGGGCTGTGATGCCTGTGGTCAAAGAAAGTAGTAGGTGATCGCTGGATGATGCCCTAAGAGAAAGAAATTGCTTAGGCAACGTGCGGCTCCTGACAAATATTTAGGCCGAATAATGAGTTATAAAAGAGGTACAAGAATGAATCGTCTCACATCGAAAAGGGAGAGATCCTAAGCTATATAAATATATAACGTATCATAAATGATAGAAGCATTTTTTAGAGTAAAACTGTGAGGTTAATGATAAAAAAATTTATAGTTAAATGTGCTTAAGCTGAAGTAATACTGGAATGAGTGACCTTTTTAGAAGTACTCAAATCACACAATCCTCTAAAGTTAAAGCAGATATAATTATATTTGGACTACGAGATGTTACAATTTTTGAATCCCCATGGTGAGCACCTGGTTTGCCATTTTGCTTTTGGTGCAGAGAGAGCATGGTTGCAAGTCCATCCTGTCATCTTCTTGAATTTCTTCATGATGGCATAAAAAATGTTGGTATAAGTTTTAGTAATAATATCCCATTATAAGACTAAATTATAATTTTTATTGTAAGTAATTTGGACTTTGAATCAAAACAACAAATTAATAGAGGTACTAAATCTTAATAATAATTAAGGACCTAAAATCAAGACTAAAAAGTTGAGTGACTAAATTATAATTGTATGCTAAAAGAAAAAAAAATTACCACTATATATGACAATTTACTAGATTGTAATTGTACTCAAATACTTAATTATAATTTATGAGAAATGAAGATAAAAACTAAGGTAAATTAAGAGACAAAATTATAATTTTTACAGATATTAGTAATTTAAATCAAAGATTAATAAAAGTTAAAGGTTTAAAAAGTAATTTCTATTATAAGGAATTAGGATCTAATAGAAAGACAAAATTTGAGAGCAATTTGTAATTTCATGAGATCTAAGGACAAGCTTAAAAAATGTCGAAAGTCTAAATTATAATTTTCATCTTAAGTAATTTGGACCTAGAATCATAACAAAAAATAAAGAGAAGTACTAAATCTTAATAATAATTAAGGACCTAAATCAAGATAAAAAAATTTGAAACTAGTAGATAATTTCTTTCCACCATATAGGGCAAAATCTTTTAAACTAGATCATAATTGTGCATGATACTAATAGGGACCATATCATAATTGTGCGATATATTTTTAGCACTATATAGGGCAAACTTTTGGATGGGATAATAATTGTGTGTGATAATAGTTATAATTTATGAGAATCTAAGATAAAACTTAAAGTTAATTAAAAGACTAAATTATAATTTTTAAATTATAAGGTTTTAAAATGAAGATTAATAAAAATTAAAAAAAAAAATTATTTATAACCATTAGAATCTAAAATAAAAGTTATAATCATTAAAATTAAATAATAAATTTTAATTTCTTGAATACATATATATAATTATTTCATAATTTTAATTTCTTGTTTGTGTTGAGGTTTTAAAATAATGGCTATAAAAAAAAGGTTCCATATAAAAATATGCTTTTCAGCCTTGACCACATGCACCCCATCAACACAACACAAAGTGACAAATGAAGACATCAAGCATTCAAAATCCTCAACTAACATTGACCTTTTTGTTTTATTTTCCTACAATATTAAATTTTTACATAGGTTATTAAAAAAATAATAATAATTACGTATATAATATTCTTTATTATCATAATTATATATATGACATTTATTTTTAAAAAAATACATTACAACTCTAGAAAAAATATGTGGGATGTAAAAAAATTATGCAAAGTGTAATTTTTTAAAAAAATATTTGATATGTAAATATGATGATATGAAGTGCTTGTACGTAAATATCCCTAAAAAAATAATGTGACATTTCAAATCTTTAAAATTATAAAATTATTTCTTAATAATTTTTATAAAAAATTTAACATATAATAGTAATATAGAGATATAATTAGAGGAAATTAACTTCAATTAATCATTATGTAATATAGATTTAAAATTGAAATCTAAATACACAAATTGCTTTTTGATATATAAAACCGAACATAAAATCAGTCTATTTTTAAATCAACTATTTGATTAACTATAACTGTTATTTTTTAATTATTGGTCTCCAATTAAATAATTATTATTTCAACAATATTGTTTTTTTAATTTTATAAATTATTTACAAAACTAATATATCATTAACAAAATTTTCATTGACTTACCTGAAAATGCGTAGAATGTCAAATATAAATATTATCTGTAAATTAATACAAATTTCTATTTATATAAATAAACAGAAATGAAATAAATAGAACATATATGGAGATTAAGTTTTCATATATTTCTATAAGTTTAGTCTGAAAACATATTTAATAAATATTTTAGTACTAACAGCATGTTAGTATAGGTTGTGAGAATATATAGGTTCAATTAACCAAAAAAAATTTAATAATTAAAATCTAAATCGAAACTGATATTATTGATTTCTACAAAATCGAATCTAATGGTTCAATTAATTGAAATTTTGGTTCAGTTTATGCGAGTTTGGTTTGATTTTTTTATTTTCAATTTTTTTGCATATACCTAGAGTTAAATGAAATTGATTTTTTAACACGAATAAAACTGATTTTCAAAAGAAAATTAAAAAATGGTTAATAGAGAGAAATTAAATTTTGAGATAATAAAAATAATTTTAATGATATTATTATTTTTAATTTTAATGATATTACTATTTTTAATAAAATAAAATTAAACCATGTAAGCAATAATAGAAACTCTTATTGGGTTTGGATATCTGACCACATTAAGCATCCGTTCTCTAATCTTCATTCATCTCGTGCATGTGGTGATCCAATCGGTGCTTGCTTTATGAGCTCTATGACATAGAGAACAAATAGCTAGATCTGTTGCCAGACTAGACGATGTCGAATGAATGAGTAAGCTATTCAGTGTGACCTAACAGACGATTCGACTAGACTAGACCGTCTGATCCTGTCATAACATTGGCACGACCGAACAGTCCGATGCGAACACGCCGTTTCGTCACTTTGATGCATGGGACCACCATGCACACGCAACCAGCGATGATTGAGAGGTGGATACTTGTTCACATCAGATGTCCTAACCCAATAATTGACGGATAACATTAAAATTCTGTTTGGTGCGAGAACTAAAATCAAGATAAAAAATAATATTAATTTAAAAATAATAATAATAATAATAAATAATTTTTTATTATATTTTACACAAATTTTAATATAAATATTATTTTAGTTTATGAAAGTATTAATATTATTTTATATCTTACCTCAAAATATTCGAATGAAAATTAATACCATTTTAATTTTAATTTTGATTTTCGATCTTATATTAAAAAAATAATATTTGCATTTAAATAATGTTGAGAATTTATTCTAACATACTTGCCACCCCTACTTCTAAGATACTTTCATTAATTGTCATCAGCTAGTAAATTTAGTTGAACTAAATAAAATATTATCGTCTGCTTGTCATTTTACTTGATATTCTCAAGCTAATTAATTAGGATGAGCTGGATGTAATTATTGCAGTTGTAGACTTTCTAACTGAAAATATGGAAACCAGCCGTCTAGTCATAAATTTATATCGTTTTTAGTCATTAAAATAATGAGATATTTATATAGTGGACACAAAAATTAAAGTAATTTATAAATTTAACATAAATCTCAAAATATTATAAATATCACATATAAAAAAATTACTTTTTTATTTTTTTACACTCTGTAATAAATTCTATCAGAAGATTTAACCATAGTTAAATTTCAACAAAATCTCAACCATTGATCGTATCGTTTAACTATCAACCTTCGTGTTAGGGCATCGCGGAGCTGCATTGGTTCCGGCGATAACTTATTCACGCGAGCATCACTCAGATATTTGCATCTTCTTCTTACGCAGGCATCGCAAGCAGGCATCAGACCTCTGTGAAGTCGACGATGACAGAACTTTGAAGCTACAGGTGAAGTAATTTCATATCCATCATTACTCTCTGAGTGATGCTCGCGTGAATACGCGGCTGCCGGAACCAATGTTGCTCCGCAATGCCCTAACATGAAGGTCGATAGTTAAACGATGCGATTAATGACTGAGATTTTGTTAGTTAAATCTTCTGATGGAATTTACTGCAAGATGTAAAAAATGAAAAAATAGCTATTTTAGATGTGATATCTGTAATATTTTGAGATTTATGGTGAAATTCGTAAATTAGCCTAATTTTTGTGTCCACTATGTAAATGTCTCTAAAATAATATATAAATATCAAAATTAAAATATAATTTATTAAAATTATACATATTTCATATTTTTAAAATAAAAAATAATTTTATTTTATATTACATATATATATATATTAAATTAATAATTAATTTTGCATACTATATATTAAAATATCATAAAAATATAAATATTATCATATATTTAATAATTTATGATTGAAATATTGACATACGACTCGCTTTTATTTAAAAATTAGTGTAACTTAATAATTTTTAAAAGTTCATTTATTATATTTTTTTTTTCTCAAATCAGTTTCACTATTTCTCTCCCAAAAAATAACTCAAAAGTCTTCTCTTCTTTTGATGTAATAATTTTATTATTATATTCTCAAGATAAAAATATGTCAGCCTCACTCTTTTATTATAATAGAAGCTTCAGTAATTGCTCCACCTTTTTATAACAAAATTACTATATATAGGCCACTTCTGGCACTCTTTAATCCCAAATATTATAATATAATATTAATTTTAAATTTATTAAAATTTATATTTATAAATTATTTGAATCTACCCTAACACCTTTTGTCGAACACCAGCTCAATAGCAATCCTTTGCCGAACAGCAGCTCAACAGCAACCTTTTATCGAACAACAGCTCAAGTCGAACTCTTTGTCGAGCAACATCTCAAAGAGATATCACCAGATCGTACCCTCCATACTATTATGTCAACTCAGCATTTAAGGTGACATGAGAGTCCACTGTCTAATCGTCCTTTGCAGAAATAAGTGTCAGATATGACAGACTGTACCTATTATGTTCCCTCCTCTCCAAGCTATAAATAAGGAAGAGGAGGAGAAGCTGTGGACCTTCTCTCCCTCTGGCCGAGCTGTTTCTCTCTCTACCTCTCTCTTGTACTCATTCGATCTCCATTTAAAAACTCCTAAGCTTTGTAAGAGAAGAGATTCGATCAGTGGATTTAAATCGCCTAGACGGCATCATGGTTTTTCCCCCGGCCACTCAGATTTTCACGTAAAAATTATCATCTTATTTTATTCTATTTTTACATATTTTTTGCATTAGCATAAATAAATATAAATTTTTTTTATAAGTTTTTACGTAAACTTTACTTCAAATTTAATATTTATAAAATAAGAAATGAGAATTAAAATTTTGATTTGGGTTTATGGCGTAGATAATTTTTTTTATTATTATAATTTTTTTTTTAGTATTTTCTAATTATATTATCACGGAACATTTCGGTTCATGCTTGTAGGGAAAATTTGCACCATGGCTTTTTTATATCCGAGGGAAGAAAACAAGGAGAAAAGCCACGGATTCCCTGAAAGTCCGCGCAGTCTCTCCAAAAGAACATCCATCTTCTCCAAATTCGTACTCTTTCCTCTCAAATTGCGGTCTCTTTCAAGTTTCACGATTCAATTAGGCCATGCTCTTAATTTGTTCCCAACCCAAAAAATTTCAGATTTTGGATATTGTTAGGCGGAAATTTGGTTTCGGAGTTTGTGGGTCTACTTTATTTGCGGTCTGGATTTCTTGGTTCCGCGAAATTCTCCGCAAAAACTTTTAGGTTGTCGCCGATTAGTTGATCTCTCAGCTCCATTGGGTTTCGCAGGAGTACGGTTTCTTTATCGATTTTATTTGAAGTTCTCTCGGCTTTCTTCGGGTTCGTTTCATTTTTCCGGGAGTGCTCTGTTTAGGTTTCCTCCAAGATCTCATCAGTTCTCTCTTTCTTCAGTCCTTGATGGCTCTGCTTTCTTTCCTTCTTCCACAGTCGTAGAAAATCTCATTTGGGTTTGAATCAAAATTTATTTATCTTCTTCTTCCACTCCACTTCACAAATCTTTGAGGTTCTTTTTGAACTGGATAAAAGCATTCTGTCTACACGTTAGTGATGGGCAATGCATTGGGTTGCATCCCGAATGAGGAATATACAAGTGGCATCGGATCTCGGAGCAAGAGGAGCTCTCGGTCTCAGAGAAAAATGTCTGCTGAGGAGGATTTGCTGCAGAGGCAGGCGCTTGCCATGGCAATTCAGCAGCGCCACCTTTCACAGACTTTTGATGGTTCGATTTCGAGACGGATTGGCTCCACGAGCTCTAGGAAGCAAACTCCCTCAAGTTCTTTCAGAAAGCAGGTATTGGATGATTGTTGATTTAGTTCATTACCTTAGCTTTCTGCCTTGCTTTGACTTGATCAGTGAAGTGTCAGATGAAGCTAATAAGACTGAAAAGGTGGAGTTTATCATAATGATTTTCATAATCATTTGGCCTTTCAAGTCAGGTGATGATGATGATGCTGATGCTGATGGCTCTACCTTTACCTCACCTTTAGTTATTGAATTGTCATAGAAAGCTAATATGACTAGAAAGATAAGCTTTATCATTGGCTTGAAGGTCATGTTGTATGATGGACTGACGTTCTGTGGATCACAAAGTTGAAGTGGATTATTTGATAAGCAAATATTTCTGGGTGCTTTTTCCCCTTACAGCGAAACCAAGTTGTTTTTTTTTTTAAAAAAAACCGGTTGATATGAATACTATAATTGCTACATGATTTTTTGTCTCTCCTTATCAAACTAAATTAACTTGACATGCTATCAAAGATGATTGATGACCATGTCAAATGAATAACTAATATTATTGTTCAGAATATTGACACATAGCTCCCACAACTAGCTCCCAATGTTTCTAGGACTTTTGGGTTTTGGTTTTATTCAATAGTTTTGGGGATAGTACAATGTACTTGGCCCTTAACCATTGGATGAAATCAATACCCAAAGATTTTAGAACCCTTGGGGGCTAGTTATGGGGGCTATATATCATTTTCCTATTGTTAATGAATGTCACTAAATAAACAGATGTGCTATTTCCAGATTTAGCTTGGCCAACTACATCTATTGGTATTCTCATAATTTTAGGAAATGGTTATGGCACTATACAAATGCGAGTGATTCAGATGATTGAATTAGGCAGGCAGGAGACTACCTATGTTTATAGTATATGGCTTAGTATGTAATGTATAATATGTTGTAAAGCTATATGGTAGAAATTCGGCAGCACATCACCTTTAAATCTGGTTGTTAATTATTATTGTTGTTTATTTCTGATAAAAAAATTCATTTCAGATACCAATTGTTACTGACAACCTTGAAACAAAGAAGATTGTTCTGATACACGGGGAAGGGTTTGGTGCATGGTGTTGGTATAAGGTTATACCTACTCTAGAAGAAGCTGGACTGCATCCTGTAGCTCTGAATCTAACAGGGTCTGGTACTGACAACACAGATATAAACCAAATAATGACTATAGAAGATTATGCAAAGCCTCTTATTGACTACTTGCATAATCTTCCTGATGATGAAAAGGTGAAAAGATTTTGCGGTTAGCTATATTACTCTTATTTCAATGTTATGACAGCTATCTACTGTTACTTTATAGCTTTTTTTTATAAAATTACTTCATTTTTTGTTGATCAATATAATGCCCACAGGTTATTTTGGTTGGTCACAGCTGTGGGGGCGCAAGTGTATCCTATGCTCTTGAACATTGTGCTAGACGGGTAGCCAAAGCAGTTTTTATCAGTGCAACTATGATAATAGATGGGCAAAGGCCTTTTGATGTGTTTGCAGATGAGGTTGGTATAATAAACACAACTACGATGTGCTTCGGTGATCACTTAAGATGCCAGTAGGCCAATGGTGTTTGTTTTAAGACAGAGAGGCAGGAAACAAGGAATAGCTAATATTAACTTAGACTTGCTATCAAAGATGATTGATGACCAGGTCTTAAAACAAACACCCAAAAAAATGATGGCCAATGGTAGTTGAAGTTAGGGTTGTTGATGTTTGACTCTACGTACTAAGCCTAACACAAAATTTCCTTTCTGTATCTATCTGATTATTGTTCGGTGATGTTAGCACACATTTTGAGTTGGAGCTTACAGGCTAGACCAATACGACATGAATATCGCTGGCTATAAATGCTAAAGGTTACTTACCCTCACAAAGAATTTCCCTTTGAATAAAGCTGATAAAGAGAGAAATCCAACAGTGGATTCAGGTTCATCTAATTTCAAACCCAATGAGGTTAGATTGATAGAATCATTTGGGTTCAAGTTGTAGCAGTTTGTTTGATCAGACAAGAATCAGCTTCAACTCCAAGCCTGCCATTTTGACCTTTTTCCCCCCTACTTTTTGAAGTAGTACTAATGGTACTGGCTATGGTTCGTAGTGATTATGCCAGTGATCAAATATCATACAATTGTTAGTCGTAGTGGCAGTGGTAGTGTTAACCATAGGTCAATAGCGGTAAGCAGCAAGGCAGTAGAAATGATAATTAAACTTTTAAGGTGTCAATAACATTACTCCACTGAAAGATTTTTTGAGAAATTGCAGATTAACTTCTATGACTCTGTTTATGTTGTGATTTATATGTAACAGGCTAACTACATATTTTAATACAACTTCCTCTCTACTTCTGTGCTATTATTTCTTATTCATATGAAAAGATGTTGACCAGTCTGCGCTAAACAAATTTATCTTCCAGTGACATTTCCTTCACAAAAGCTTATATAAGTTATTGTATATTGCAGCTAGCATCTGCCGAAGTTTTCATGCAAGAATCTCAGATGCTGTTGTATGCTAACGGAAAAGATCAACCTCCTACTGGCCTCGTTTTTGATAAAGAACAGCTCAAGGGGCTGTATTTCAACCAGAGTCCGTCCAAGGTTTTAATAGAGTGCTTCTTTTCTATTCAAGGCTTTTTATTTACCCTCAAACTGTGTGTTTTGGCTTTTGAGGTTCCTCAATGAACTATGAGTTTGAAATACTTGATTTATATCTATCTCAAAATGTATCGAATGTCAATTTAAACCAATGATGTCCTTGCATGTTTTGTTAATATTGACTAACCAGAGTATAAATCATCATCATTATCATTATCAAGTGTCATCTCAACTACATAGACAAGCTTTATTAGCATAGTTTCCGGCAACAATTTCTATTTCATATGGCATGTAGTATTGTTTCCAACTATTGCATCATCATATTACTTTCACCTGATTATTTTTAGCTTTCATATGTCCTTTTATTTCTTTGATAATGACTTACCTTCCTCCTTTGAGGAGCATTTGTGAATTTTATAGCTATGATGCATCAGTATATTTTATATGTTTACCTCACACACCTTTTAATATAGTCATTTCTTGCTCTTCCCGACTCATTCATCGATCTTCAACAGGAAGTGTCCGGAGTTTAGGGGTTAGCAGTTCAACAATGAGCATCGCATTAGCATTATATTACTATAAACATACATCTGTATTTGTGGTAATTAATTTGTATTAATCAGAGTTATATATTTTTGATTAATCACTGTTTGATGTCATCTGATTCTGAAACTAATCTTGTGTTGCCATAACCATTTTCCATTGAAATCATCGAATATATTTTAGTAGTTATAGAAGAGAGAGACATTTAAAATGATTTGGTCATATACATATACATGAGTCTATCATCAACCTATTAAGGCCTCTCTATAGGTGAATATGAGAGAATCTAAGCCACTACTTCATTTGCACTTAAAGAGAGTTGTTTGGATTTACTTGAATGGGGAAGTGAAAACAAGTAGTTGGGGGTTAACTCTTTAATGTTCTTTTTGTTAGTCACATGTATTTTTCATGTATTAACTTAATGAAGTATTAGATAGGCATCTCTTTGGTTGACTAAAACCTTATTATTTTTAAGAACTTTTTAATTGGGTCTTTACTAAGTGATACAGGTTAGCGGAAAGCTGCTTTTTACTATATTGTCATGAATGCTGATCAAACTGCTAATAACACAGTTGAATTGATCAGCATTCCGGACCTCAAAGGTTTCAAATTTTTCTATACTTCTGGATTTTGCCGATGGGTTTTGGCTCATCAGTTGGTTTGTCCCACTTAAATAAACCTAAAAGCCAATATTAAAATAGCTAAATTATCATGGAGAGTTGAGTTATTATATTTTGCTTATATAAAAAGAGAAAGAGGACGATAAAAAAAGATATGACAAGAAACTTTACAAAATAGCCTTTAGATACTTCAAGCTAAATGAGGCAGCAGTTTCTGATAGAGTGCAATAAAAATGAAGGATTTATGTAGGCTACACCACTTAGTGGATTAAGGCTCGGTTGTTGTTGTTGTATACATATACATGCATATATGTAATTGTATTAAAAAATAAAAAATCTGATGAATGGAGGATTTTCATGGCAGGATATTGCTTTGGCTGCAGTTTCCATGAGACCCATTCCCCTTTCACCTATCATGGAGAAGCTCTCACTCACTGCAGAAAATTACGGTACTGTTCATCGATACTTCATACAGACCCTCGATGACCGCATGCTCTCTGCAGACATGCAGGAGAAACTTGTCAGAGAGAACCCCCCTCACAGAGTCTTCAACATCAAGGGCAGTGATCACTGCCCCTTCTTCTCCAAGCCCCAGTCTCTAGTCAAGATTCTACTGGAAATCGTCCAGCTGACATAATAAGATGTTGCAGGTGTTCACCTTTCTAGTTTAAGGCAAAGCCATGATCCAAAAAAAAAAAAAAGAAACTTTAGGGCAAAGCCATAGTATAACTGAACAGAATGGAAGTTAATTTTATATGGTAATTAATTCCTGTGATTTTAGTTCAAGCTTCTGAAAAGGAGTAGAAGATAAAAGGGTGTGGATGTCAGGTTATGAATTCTAAATTTTGCATTTTTTCAATGTAACTCACAGGAATTGTGCTTGTTGTGCAGCTGATGCTAGATTGCAGAATTACAGCTTGCTCAAGGATTACAAGAATTATCTACTTATAGCCTTTTATAATCTTGGGTATTTTTTTTTTAAACTGTGATTTTCCCTTATATTAAGCTACAAAAGAATTAGTCGAGTCATATTTTTCGAGGATATTACAGAAATTAGTGAAAAAAGATATTTTTCTCACCTAATTAAAATCACCTAGCGTAACTAAATGAGTAAGGTAGTATGTGGTATTATTAATATTTCTGTTTGCATGAGTGATATGATAAAGATAAATACGAGATATCAATTTAGTAATGTGAATCACGCTCACATTTTAAAAGTCCCCTGGAGGTTGAGAATTTATTGATGTTAGGAGCTTGGTTTGATCGGTAAACATCCAATTTATTTATATATCAAGCATTTAATCTGCATTAATATTGGTTTATTGGTTACATTCTTTTATTTCAATTTTTTGGGGACATTTACTTGCATACTACCTTTTTTTGGTATGTTATAACTTAAATGTAATATTTTTTGATTTAAATATGGAATTATTATTCGCTTTAATTTTAGCGAACTGCATGACTTGAATATTTTTTAGAAATTATTCATCTTAGTATTATTTTAATTCAAATATATTTAATTATAAAATTTTTAATTATTAGTCTTATAGTTTTGACTAAAAAAATATTTTTATAATTTGAGATCACTTTATTTATTTATATAACTCAGAAAAATTTGAAAAAATTATGTCATATTATTTAAATTTTTTTACAAATTTTTATAATAATTTTAGGGTAAATTTCACCCAGGTCCCTGAGTTTAAGGGTTATTATCACACAGGTCTACGTTTTTAAAATTCTATCTTGGGATCTTTAGGTTTTCAAAAATTATCATCTGGGTTCTTTTTTTATTTTTTTATTATTAAAAAATATAAAAATTACCATTATACTCTTACCCTCCCTCTCTCCTCCAGATCCGGCAGCCACGCCGTCCCCGCG
>JAEMOT010001640.1:145227-196321 GCA_019297695.1 Apostasia ramifera | reverse complement strand
TCACGGCGCGGTGGCTGCGCGGCTGCCGGATCTGGAGGAGAGAGGGAGGGTAAGGGTATAATGGTAATTTTTATATTTTTTAATAATAAAAAAATAAAAAAGAGACCCAGATGATATTTTTGAAAACCTAAGGACCCCGAAGATAGAATTTTAAAAATATGGACCTGAGTGATAATAACCCTTTAAACTCAGGGACCTAGGTGAAATTTGCCCATAATTTTATGTCAAAGCATTTTATTATATTTAAATATTATAACATAATTTAGAAGTTAAAAATTAATTTGATTTAATTTTAACTCGGTATATTATATTATATGTGAAATTTAATATTAAAAATTAATTTTATTTCAAACATTCTACGCATATTATTAAAATAATAATTAATTTATATTACATCCCTCACATATTCTAACATAATAACTAATTTTATATCACATCTCTCGCATATCACAATATAATAATTAATTTTATTTCACATCATTCATAATTTTTAATAAAAAAATATTTATATTTAAATTTAATTTTAACTTTATTAAATTTAATTTTACAAATAAATAGTCATTAATAATTAGTTTAGAATAGTGTCGGTTTAGAATTTTTTTTAAAAAAATAAGGATCACGTACCTTATATGATGTCATACATATTTTTAGATTAAGTATCGACTAATTTTTGTAGTTAATTTATAATTTTTAAAAATTTATTAAGAACTTTCCATAATTTACTTAATATTATATAAAAAGTGGTTCTTAGAAAAATTTAATGAATTTTTAATTTTATTTTTAATATTTTTTAATTTTTATATTTTTATCATTATAAATTCTGTATTACTCGTCACAACTATCTTGCCTATAGAGGGAGAGGGTTCCTCCACCCTCACGTAGGCGCACACATTTACATAAGGGGAGAGAGAGGGGGAGGGGAGGGGGATGGGCTGCTGGCGCACTTGCCTCCTTGGTGTTGGCAAGCGCAAACATGCGCGCCTGCACGAAAGAGATAGAGAAGAATAAAAATAAAATTTTTAAAAATTTAAAATGAAATATTTCTTAAGTTGTGACAAAAATCATTAATAAAGACCTAATTGGCCTCGTTTGGTTTGAGATTTTTTTTTAATAAGAAAAAAAATTATTTTTTAAATTTAATAGGAGAGAAATTTATTTTAATATTATAAAGTGTGTAAAATATGAAAAACTTTAAATTTTAATATTCGTATTTGTATTTAATGTGAAATAAAATTAATTTTTATAGTTAAAATTTATATTAGATAAAAAAATTATTGTGAACCAAACGAAGCTATTATGTAATAATTATAATTTATAGAAACTTTTAGTGTTATACTAATTTTAAAATTTTCAATAAATTTTTAAAAATCACAAACTAAATAACAATTATATATTAGTTATGGCAGCTATAGAAAGCTTTTAGGTCCTTTTTATTTGGCGGTTGATAATTAATCTAGTTTAATTCTAATCAGATATATTATATTATATATACAACAACAACAATAAAAAATAAGCCTCAATCCCACTGGGTGGGGTCGGCTACATGAATCGTTTGTTTCCATTGCGCTCTATCAGTTTTCCATAAGTTATTAATTAACGGATTGCATCAGTTATTAGCACTCATGTAAAATCTGTTGATAAAATATATATTAATTTATCAATAGTATATATAATTAAAATACATTAATTAAATATAAATTTTTTATTAATAATATAATAATTAAAGTAATTTACATCATATTACTAGAGCATTAATGCTTGAATGATATTAATATTATAACCATATTTGCTTTAATATTACTTGATATTATATTATATTATTTAAAAAAATTAATTATTAATTTAATATTATGTACAGATAATTTTTTAAAAAAAATTATCATTCAAAAGATGATATTTTTTTTTTATTGTAGATCAAAAGATAATATTCACATTACATTAACGTCAAGAAAACAATAGCCTAAATGCCCCTTAAAATAAACTTTTGAGAATTTACATATGCCATCTCAAAATATTCTTATCATTTGTTTAACTTCTAATAATAAATATTTTTATTTGTCTCCCCAATTAAGAAGAAAAATATATTATTAATTTATCTTTCTGAATAATATATAAAATATAGAGAGCAATAAATATAAGGAATAATTACTTATATGCCACACAATTTAATTTTATATATGTCTTACCCATCTATTTTTAGTTAATTATGCTATACACACTCAAAATATTATAAAATCTTACATACATATATTTTAACTTATTTCTATTATAATGAGTAATCATAATTTTTCAATAACCTAAGTTAGATTACAAAAAATCTGAGTCGTTTATCATATTATTTTAAGGATATTTAAATATATTTTGAGTGAAAATCCTAAGACCTTAATGTTTAGGTGACGGCAAAGGAAGGAGACATCCGCGATGTGAATTAATTTTAGGACAAATCAGCGCTTTAGTGTGATATTGAGGAAGAGAAAAAATATATACCATTAAGAGTAAAAATATAATTTTAATGATTTACTAACAGAATATTTTTTTTTTCAAATAGATTTTGATTAAATTTTAACTCAAATGTGTGTATGTAAGATTTTGTAATGTTTTAAGTGTGCATAGCGTAATTAACTAAGAATGGATAGGTAAGGCATAAATAAAACTAAATTGTGTGACATGTAGGTAATTATCCCTAAATATAAAAATTTTCTTATTTGAGGTGATAAATATAAATATTATTCATTTATGGGGCGATAGATATAAATATTTATCTTCAGATGAGTATGATTAGATGGGTTTATTATGCCTAGCAAGCGAACTACATCAGCAATTTACTTGCTGATCACGAGATGCCACACAGGTGACCAGGTCCTCCTTTGTGTAGAATGCCACAAACAATGTTAAGTTGTTGAGCGATCAAAAGGATCATTTGGTTGGTTGACTGGGCAGTCCGATTGACTGGATAGTTTGGTTGATAGATTGGATGGTCTGGTTAGCCAACTTGACCTTTCAGTTACACTGATCAGATTATTTGTTTGGCCATTAAATAAGTAAGTATTTGTCTAAAGAAGTCGTTATAACTTGAAATTAAGTAAATATTAATTGGAGAAAGTGCGGGTATATGTGATACTTATTATTCAAAATAAATATCTACTTGATCTGAAATTATATATATTTTTTTAGACAAATACCTACTTGATCTAATTGGCCAATCAGACATTCCATTTACACTGACTAGACTGTCTGTTTGGCCATCAGATAAGTTGGTATTTGTCCAAAAAAATCAGTGTAACTTGAAATCAGATAAGTATTAATTGAAGAAGATACAGATATATGTGATACTTATTATTCAAAATAAATACTTACCTGATCTCAAACTATGTCTATTTTTCTAGACAAATTCCTACGTAATTTGGTAACCAAATGGACCATTTGGTTAGAGCGAATAGTCAATCTGATTGGCTACTAAACTGTCCGATCAGTCAACTAGACAGTCTATTTATTATTTGGCAATGTAATGCTATTTACAATATTCTCCGTTGACTTACATGGTGTTCGATGATTGACGAGGATGCAATTTTGATGTAGCTTGGAATATCCTAAGTGGACTCATAAAAAATATCAAAAGAAAAAACGTGGCAGTTATCCGACCACTATGTGCGTGGCCTGATCATTAACTAATAATTAAATTAATTAACTATGATTAATAAAACTATTATGTAGCATAGGACCAATAGAATAGTTAATCATAATTTAGGAGCTTTTATTAATTGAATTATCAGGGGATTAAGGTTGAAATTTTGAATTAAATTCTTTAAATCATGATTAAGTGATCAATTATTCAGATGCATATCATGAATTATTTAAAAGTCATTCAAATAAATAAGAAATTAATTTTTTTTTGGTGATATAGAGATTTTAAAATTTATTTATTTATTTTTTAAGTTTGTTTTCTTCGACCAAAGGACTCGCTTTTTTTTTTTCTTTCTAATATTTAAAAAGACTCTCTTCAATTTTTAATATTCTATGTAAATTAGGTCTGTTTGGCCTGTTAGTGTGGGGACTAAAATCAGAATTAAAATAATATTAATTTTAAAAANAATTTTTAATAAAAATATCTATTTATTTCACATCAATTAAAATATTTAAATTGAGTATTTTAATATAAAATATAAAATAAAATTAATTTTTTTATTAAAAATTATTAAATATATGATGTAAAATAATATATTTATATTAAAATTTACATAAAGTAATTAAAAAATTTATTTATTTATTTATTATTATTTTTTAAATTAATTCTAGATTTTAATTCTTGTGCCAGGTGGACGCCAGCTTAATTGCGAATTAGAGAATAACAGGAAAATTAGCCAAAAAATCGAGGCTTGTGCCGAGGGACGGACTTCTGGGCGTCGAAGGGGCGATTTCTGGAAAGCAGAGCACGAGGGAATGGGAGGGGAAGAATCTCAAGCCGGTTAAAGATGATTCTGAGGACGCCGCCACCGCGGAAGCGTCGGGCCGAATCAGTCGCCGACCACGAGAGCCCTGTCTCGGATCGCCGGCTGGTGCCTTATGTTGAGCCGTCAGACGACTTTGTTTGCAGCTATCAGTGCCGGCAAATGGTTATCTTCTCTTCTTCTTTCGCGCGCACTTTTCATTCTTTGCAAATCTTTCTGTTTTCTCTTCTTGTACAATTTATGTCGATTGAGATGTTTTAGGTTTCAGTTATGTGATTTATGACAAAGCTTCCGTCTTCTTGTGGCATGATTGCGTTTGGCAACCACTTCTAAACATCTTAAACTTAAGCCACTTAAACTTAAGGGTGCGTTTGGATAGGGGGTAGGATAAGCTAACCTGGGTTAGCTTATCCTCATTAATAACTTATCCCAGCTGGGATAAGTTATTAATTGCAGCATGACGTTTGGCTGCTAACCCGGGTTAACCTAGGATAACTTTGAATTCTGTTTGGCAAAAAAATAAGTTAACCCAGGATAGTAAATAAAAAAGATGAAATAGAAAGAAAACAGTTACTAATCCATTCAACATAAAAATAATCCAGTCATCATAAATAATAATAAATATGAAATTGCATATATTCCTCAAGAACTACATCCTCGTACAGTTGAGCACCATGATCTTCATCTATTCATTATTCCCTACAACAAACAAAGTATAATTAAATATGATACAGTTAACAGTACTAGTAGGTTAATCACTTGAAAATTTCAGTATAAGTTAACCTGGCCCATCCACATCTGTTCAATAATTGTCGTCTGGATCGGCAAAAAGGTAAACATTTTGATGTGTTGGGCTCAGAAATTTCTACATCGGCTAAGGTAACTTGGATCGGCAAAAAGGTAAACATTTTGATGTTTACCTCTCCACCTGGATACCAAGGATAACATACACATGACATGAAATCACTTTGACATTAATCAGACCTCTAAATTTTACTTTCTTTTGATCAGAAAATTCATCACAGCCCATATTTCGAAAGTGGCATAAGAACAAGTGTAATATCTGAGCAAACAAGTATTGTATCTGTTCATATACGAATTATATCTTAATTGTAGCAGAACATAAAAATTAAATGAGAATAAAGGAAAAGTATACTTACTAGAAAGCCGCTAGAGCAAAGCAAGTAGAAAAGAATGCTGAAACTTGGAAGCAAAGGTGAGGTAACCATCCAATTTCAGCAATAAATAGGAAACCAAGAGCAGAACAGGCCAAAAATATAGCCAAAGGATGATGAACATAATTTGGAACAACATAGTGGAGGTAAGAGCTCTATTGTTAAACAATGACAAAAGAGGAACATGGCATAAATTATGAAGTAACATGGCAATGAATCATATTGCATGGGTTACATAAGACAAAGTCCACCTAATAAGCATGGTAACATGCCTATGTCTCATAGCAAGCATAGTAGCAAAATGATAATCAATAAAATTGATTAATAATGACAATGAGAACATGGGTAACATGAGAGCCAGGTCATCAAACTGCACAATCATCCCTAAACCCTCACAAAAAAAGAGAGAAAATTCACAGGTGAACAGCAAAGAACCGAGGAATGCAGAGCCATTGCAACAACCCAAAAAAAAATAAAATTGGCCAACTTCACAGCAATTGCAGCTGGTATGAAGTAAAAAAAAATATGTTGGAATGTATAGCATGAAATGCAGGCATGACACAGAGACAAAAAAAAGGAGGTAAAACAGTAGAAAATGAACAATGACAGACAGCACAGCACCAAGATAAGGAGCATGGAATGACTCTGCAGCAGGTTAGATTCACAAAAAAAAAAAAATTAGGGCACAGACGCGCTCCAGGCACAGAACGGGAAAACCAGAAAGAGCAAAGAATCAAGAAGATCTGAGAGTAGAGAAGGCAAATCTGCCATTTACCTGAACAAAAACAAATACAACCAAAAAACTCGCCTCAGCCAAGCCAAAAGGTCGTCGCTGCCAGAGAGGCGCTGCGCCGGCCTGCGTATCAGAGCAGAACTTGTCCGCCGTCGCCGCGCCTGGAGCGATGCCATCATCCGGCAGCTAGGTCGCGCGAAAAAATCCAACCGCTCGCGCAGGAATCGCGCGCGACAGTGAGCGATTCCGCCGTCTCCGCCCTTAACCCCGGATCTTGGCTGGGGTAGCTAACACCGGGGTTAGGCGGGGTAAGGGCAGGGTGCGGGGTTTGTTAACCCAGGGATAAGGGTTACGCGTTATAACGCGTTTGGTGGGTTAGCTGGGTTAACTTGAGTTAACCCAGCTAACCCACCTATCCAAACGGCCCCTAAAAGTGCATCCTAGCAGCACTGGGGAATTTAAAATGCTTTTAATTTTCTAGCAGTTTGGAATCTTTAAGCTGTCTGAAATATAAGCCAAAAACCTGTGTAAGAAGTTCTGCTTTAAGGATTAAGCAACTTAAGAAATTTAAGTTATTAGTTTTTCTAAGCTGATGACAAACGCAAGTGAATTGGATTTGGTCCTTTGTCTGTCTACGGTATATCGGCTATGAAAAGTCATTTTTTAACGCATTAAATACCGTAATACCAACTAGTCTTTTCTTTGTTGCCATTTTTATTCTAACAAGTATCCATCTACAATGCAAGAATATAATGCACAAACTTTAATCCACGCTTTGGTTTTCCTTTTGCCCTTTGATACTTTTTTACCTTTTTGTTTTGCTTATATGGTTTTTGTTATAATTGGCACCTGTTGCTTGCACTGACCTGGATTTATTATTCTTTTGGGTCTACTTTTTCTCTTTGATGTGTATTTTGCACTTTTGTTTTTGAGAGCTTGTGTGCAAAGAAAATTCGTAGTCATGTTTTTAAGGAAGATGGTTGATCGAAGCATGACAAAATTGAATGAACTAAATTATGGCTTTCTGTATTGATACTAAATGCAGCCCCTAAGCATTGCCTGAGCACTCCACACTATTGGGATCATATTTGGATGAACACAGTAAAGTACGAAACATTGATCTCATATAAAGGGAGTATTTCATTTGTATATTGCAAGAAAAAATTGTTATTCCTTAAATTGTTTAGGCTTTATAGGTTGCTCCAGGTCGCTAAGAGAAAAGAAGGTTAATCAAGATGTGGGGTATTCTGTATTAAGTTGGACATGTATATTTTGTTTGATCTCTTTACTTCTACTTCACTAACTGGCATTACATATAGACTAATTCCTTCGGGTAGCCAGTACTTATAGTTGTTCAAACACATATCAAGTCACATCCCTCGAGAGGATGTTGCAAAATTTGGTAGCAAATGGCATTCTCCTCTCCCAAATAGAATTCCAAACACAACTATATGCGCGAGATAAACATCTCGTTGGATTCACTTTTTGATTGAAACTAAATTTATTAGTTTATGTAGTTTCTAAAAGTGTTACCTCCTATCTATTGGAGAAAGGAATTGAACATTTCCAAAGGTGCTCAAGACCTCTATCTTTTGAATTGTAATAAAGATTGTCCTGATTTTTTAGATTGATGGGTAAGCAAACTCCACTTGTCATAAGTTTGACAACAAAAAATGCGAAAGATCAGTTTTTTATTCTAAAGGAGTACAATTCCCAAAGAAATAAATTGTCAAAACAAAAAATTTCTTTTACCAGGTTATCCTGATTCTGACTACCAAATGGGAATTGTTTGCAAAGAGGCTAATCTATTTTGATAGATGGTTGATATAGATCCTTGTTTGAGCCATGGATTATATTACTGTGTCTACCTTAAATTAGTGCGTCTTCTCTATTATTTTATCTCTAATTTTTTCTTTACTCGTTTTTGGTGGTAAGCTTCTCTTCCATGATTATCTTGCAATTGAACTAAAAACAGTTTCATTTTGTTATAATTTTTCGAATATGCATGCTGATGTATAGCATATCATATCCTTATGGCTGAAGTTGATTTTTTTTTTTTTAAAATTTGGCTAGAAAAAGACATTTTGTTGATTCAGCTCCTTCATTTTGCAGGTAAAGTCAGAGTTTGTGATAGCTATGAACACTGCAGAGAAAAAGGTTGTTGAATACGAATCCAAATTGGAGACATTAACCAACGAGCTAAACAAAAGTGGTCGGTGCTTTTGATTCTACGTTCTCTGTATATTGAACCAAGATATCATTGTAGATTATGTATGGCCGTGTGTTAGAATTTATGCAGAAACACTACTCACCAAATATGGTGTTTTGGATCATGTTTTCCATACTAGTTCCAGCTCATGAATTTTTGATAGCATGACAGCATGTTTTAGTTTTACAAAATTTAGTTGCAAAGACTATGAATATTTTTTCTTGAATGTCATTCTCGCTCAATTATTATCGAGAACTGTGGAAGCATAGTGGCTAGATGGGATGACTTTTACTATTTACAAACTCACATGGAACAACCATATAAGATTTAACAACAAATCAAAGCTTTAAATGCCCAAACATAAATGATCATATTAGATCACCAAATTACAATATGAAACAATTATATGGTGATATGTATATGCATGAAATAAAGCATTTAATCTTTTCTCCTTCACAGAGGGAGCCCAACATGCCTTGTTACTCTGCTTTTGTTTCTGCACGAGAGTTTTAAACTCATTTTACACTTTATAGGGAAACTTATTTTCCTAAAAACTATCTCTGCTAGGTAGCTTAGCTCTCCAAGTTAGCTTTGTAGTGAATCTTTTCTCTCCTTAAAACTCTACAAGGAAGCTTCTCTCTCCTTGTTCTCTTGTGTTATTTTATGGGAAATTTTATCTTAAACTTATATCTCTTGATTAAGTCATAATCATAAACATGGTGTCACACTGAACACATAAAGCATGGAATTTAAAACGTAGAGCATACTATTCTCATGATAATTAGTGCACAGCTTGTAATAATATGCATATAACATGATTTGTATTATAAGCACATAATTAGTAATTCTGTATGTAAACATTGAATTCTCATATGTCTTTGGCTTGGATAAAGAGTCGTCAAATATGATGTAGTTCCACACCTCTTTATAGAGCTTTTCTTTCCTCTATGTGAAAACTTAATATTAATTTTATCCGTTCGCTCCAAAGAAATACTAAGGATAATTAAACTCCTATTTTTTTTCCAAAATTCAGCTTTAATTTTGAAATTTGAAATGATGTATTGAGTATTCCCCTTCCTTTAATCAGTTTAGGGCTTTCACTAATAAATTTTATTTTAAATTAATTTCTTGGCCCACTACCCTTATGTTTCTTTAAGAATATTTCATCTTATGTAAATTTTAAAATTGTTCTATGATCTTCTAAAAATATAAAGCACTAAATCCTTACATTAATTATACCCTTTGCAAATAAATTACTTTCGCAAGAACGTACGACTTAAATAATATTCACGTGGAAAGGGGGAAAAAATCACTTTGGAACTTAGATGGAGTTCCATCGAGTCGGTCATGTTGTGAGCGATTGCTAAATTGCAAATTCTTTGGCAAAATTGGGCCTTGGTCCTTTTGACATGGCATCCTCTCATTGCATGAGAGAGAAAAACAAAGAGAGGAGTGAAAGAAGCTTTGATGTTTCCACTAAATCTGTTTGTGCAGGTAGTTTGTCATCTGTTTTCAGTTTTCTATTGCAGAGCAGGAGTGTGAAAGGTTCCGTCAGAGTCTCCTCTTCCTTGAACAACAGTTTCAGGCCTCGAAAGGGCGACAAAATGCACTGCAGGAGCAATTACTGAAGGAGAGTTCTGATTTTCAAGAAAGATATCATACTCTATTGAAGCGGTATAGCGAGCTTGAGGTAGTCTAATTGTTCTTATCATATGTAGTTGTCCTTTATTTAGCTATTTCTAATCTCTCTGCTAACATTTTTGCTACCCTTTACGTTTAACTAGTCTCATTGATTTGAAGTCTTGTTTTTTTGTAGTTAGTCTTTAGCAATCAACAATGATTAGGCTGTTGTACTTGCACAGTTTGTAGAAATGCAAAGGATACTACCCTTTAATTGTGATTCCCAAGGGCATCTCGGTTCATTGTAAGTACAATCCCTTTAGCCTTAACTTGTGGAAAAGAGGAATCACTTTATGTGTGACATCCCAGCTACAAAAACTCGGTCTCCCTTATAAACGTTTGACTTATCGAAACGTCAAACTTACAGTTTGATAACATGAAGCATAAAATTAAAATCATTTGCCACAACTTTTGATATCCCTTGTCATATCTTGTAAATTTTTTAGTGCAATACCTGTCATCAGAAATGGCAGGAGTCTATCTATACAGACTTTGTAGGTAAAATAACATGTCAACTACGACATGAATCTCAAAACAAATACAAATACTATTAGAAATGATAAAGATAACCATTAGTGAGTTAATGAGGTTTTTAATAATTATTTATACATATAAAAATACATGGCATGCTTCATATTAAAATAACTTCTGCATGCGCAATGGAAATATTATACCAAAGCAAATGACATAATTGATCGATAGAAATACTCCACCTTTATCATATATCACACCAAATATCATGCAGAATATATCATCCATCATCATCATTTTTCTTATAATTCTCTACTTGCCAGTTTCATTTTTTTTCTATCATAATATTTTTCTGTATAGTAATGTTAAACTATTATTCTCATACTCCTTCACTTAGAAGCCTAACAGATGTTCCTACCACTTGTTATTCTAGAAGTCTAGCTAGGAGTTGCACTTTGCATCGGTGATTTCTCTTTAGGACTTCACTCAATGAACACTCCCCGCCCTCGTCGGAATATCTCATTGCAGATAACTTCCCGCCCTCATCGGTTTTAGGTATATAAGTTCTTCTGTTTCACATTACCTCGCAGAACATCAAATCCAACTCAATTCTTTACTCAATTGCAAGTCATTTTGTTAGAAACCATTTCATATTCCTTTAACATTATATATATATAAATAAATCAACTTAATTTTGAGGGAAAGAATTACCTACCTTATTTGTCGTTTAACAAAGATTAATTTTTCTTTTTTCTTTACACTCCCACGCACGACAAAGAGAGAGAGGAAGAGCAGCCTTTTTCTTTTTCCCTTTCCTTTCCTATTTTTCCTTCTTCTTCTTCTTCTTCTTCTTCTTCCTTTCCTCTTCTTCTTCTTCTTCCTCTTCCTCTGTTTTTCGAGCTTAGCCCGCAACCCTAGCGGGCGGAACAGAGGTGCGCGAGAGAGCGGCGCCGATGAGGGAGACAAAAAATTATTATTTTCTCTTTTTTTTTTTAAAATCGTGGCAGTGAGGGAGAGAGCCCAGGAAGAGCACACAGAAGAGAGAGAAGGGAAGATGGTGTCGGCGCCGGCAGCTGGCTTTCTTATCCATTTTTGAGGAGAAATTGCATTTTGGTCTCTTAATTTTCATTCCCTTAATAAATAGGTCCAAATTTCTTACATTTAGGTCCAAACTATTTGGGTCCAAATTAGCTTTAATTTTAATCACAAACCAACATTCTTGAATGTCACATTATGGGACCATGAGTTCCAACAGAAGGCACTACTTTCAAATTGCCAGATTGTGTGGTACTTATGATTTTGGTGTAAGGTATAATGTTTGGAACCGTATTTTTTAGTCTCTAAAAGAGTCATGAAAGATGTAAATGAAATTTTTTTAATCATAAAAATTAATATTTATTAAGTTTAACATATTTCTGAAATATTTGAATACACCATTGTATGTGGAGTGTTAAAGCTTGATAAATACGTTTCAATTAAAACATAAAAATCATCCTCGAAACTGTCCATAAATATGAATTTAAAACTTTTTGCATAAACCCATTGATTAAAGATTCGAAAACTCTATGATGCCTGCGATCGAAGAGGGCATGTAGTAGCCTGTAATGACTTGATCTGAAGATAGCTGGGAGTAGAAAAACTCCTAGCAGGCTTTTAGGCTAACAGAAAGACAAATCTTCTAGCAAGCTTTTAACTTAAAGAGAAAGGAACATAGGAATAAATTGTTCCACGTCGAAAAGGAAGAAGGGTTCCTGAGCTATACAAGTAATAGCGTGATCCCAACTTGTTGATGTACCTTTTAGGGATCAAATGTGATGCTAATGATGAGAACTTTATAGTTAAGCATGCTTCATTTGAAGTAGCACTGAAATAGGTGATGTTTTAGGAAGCACCTCATGTCACGCAGTTTTCCAAAATATAAATGGATAATACCTCTACATCTAGGTCACGAGACATTATAGTATGATATCAGTGCTGGCTTCCCATAGTATTTTGTTGTTCAAGAATGAATTGGGAGGAAATTGGTAGGCTTGCGGCCACCGTGATTGAAGAGGGCGTGGAGTAGCCTATGGCGACTTGATTCGAAGGGGGCACAAAATGGAGAAACTCTTGGCAAGCTTTTAGGATAATAGAGGGTAGGGACTCCTGACAAGTTTTTAGATTAGATAGAGAGAGGGACACATGAATGAATTGTCTCACGTTTGAAAGAGAGTGGCATTCTTGAGCTTTATAAGTAATTAGGGTTAACTGATCGGGTCAATGAATTTCGATCTAATTATCCTATTAGATAGAATATTTTTTGACCCGAATTATTAATCTGAAATCTGACTTCCCCCGTTTATATATTTACCAGGTTGGCATTGGTAAAACCTTGATTCAGTTTTTTTTTGATAATATTATATACTTCTATTGCTTCTTGTAATAATATTTTTTCTTTATTATAGCAAATAAATATAACAATAAAATATAAATCTAGAAGTTAAATTTCTATTTAGATTGGGTGGTATAAATTTTTATTTAATGGTTTTATGGCTATTAATTTATGTGACATATAAATTACTTTTGATTGATTTTATTAAAATTTTGAGAAAAAACTTTGACGTAGGCTATAAATTTTATTGGATTTTTTTGCTTATGACATTATCTTGAAGATTATGTATTTTTTTCTCTTTTCTAAATTTTTTGTGTTTGTTGCTACTTTTATTTGCCTTAAATATATTTCATGATTGTAAACTGAATATAGAATACATATAATTTTCTTATTGTTGGTTTAAAATTATGTACAGGCATGTTTGTTTGCAAATGTTAATTTTAATAAAATTAATGTTAAATTTAGATGAAGATATTTTTTTATTGAAAGTTGTGAATAATAAAGTTAGTTATTATGTTGGGATGTACGAGAGATGTGATATAAGTTAATTATTATTTTGGTATGTGTAAAGATGTAAAATAAAGTTAATTTTTTATTTTAAATTATTGTATGATGTGAAATATAGTTAATTTTTAATATTAGATTTTATGTGTGGTATGACCTTTCTGATTAAAATTAATGAGGTTAATTTTAACCTAGCTAAACAAATAAGCGCTCAATGTTTTTTGTTGAGTATAAAACTACATTTTAAATTTAGTTTTTCTTGATATAAATGAATAATGTTAAATTCCCATTGTGTACTCAATTTATTTTTGATATTTTCAATTTTTACTGTCTCATGCCTGCATGGTGTTCTAAACAACTTCCAATGCTTTTTTAGTGTTGTTCTCGTGCTAACTATTCTTTCTCTGTCCTGCCCTTTGAAATAAGCTTAAGTGCTAATACAACATGGATGGGGTTCACTGAAACCTTTAACTATCTGAACTGTTGTGGATTTGCGCATATTAAACTCCCACCCATGGTGAATTTGGTTTTCATACCTGTTTTGTTAGGGTAATGTTATGGTGTTGAGTTTGGGCATATACTTTAGTGAAGGTAATGATGTGTATGTAGTAGCGCTAGCAAATAGCCCTCACCCAAGACTTTTATTCTGGCTTGTTCAATATATTTTCTAGTTCTCTTTGTGGGACATTATGGGTTTCTGTTTGGACTGCAGGCACAACTAAAAAAAGAAGTTGATATGCGCAATCGTGCTGAGTTAGTAGCAGAGAATGCTAAAGTCAAAGCATCAACCATGGAAGAAGAACTTAGGACGGCTTCTGAGAGAAATGAAAAGGAGAAAGGCAAGCTCCAGATGGTGCTTTCACATTTGGAAGATGAATCAAAGCTGTCAATAGCTAGAGTTAATGCCAAGGTTTGTCAAGTGAATTATTTTTTATGAACTTTTGTTTTTAATGTTGAATTTCTTGATTTTCTTCTTTCAGCTTGAAAGAATGAAAATTCGAGCAAACACATCTGAGAAAGAAGCAGAATCAATAAAAAAGAGTTTTGCAGATTTACAAAAACAACTCAGTCAGGTTGTGGGTTTACTATTCTCACAACTGCCGCTAGTTCTTTTTTTGATGTTCACTAGCGTAATACATATGGTAACTGCTATACAGTGGTTCCCTTTTAGTTGCATTATTCTATTGTATTGGCTAATTTATTTTCAGGGAAATCTACTGGCAAGAAATATTTGCTAATCAGTTGCATATTGATTACTAGCATGTTCTGTTTGCCTAATTTAAATATTCATAGCTCTTCCTGAACAGTGTCTTCATGAGAAGAGTCAAATAGAATGCATGTTGTCAAGGGGCAATTCTCCAGTTATTAAAACAAGTCCTTCAGAACATCAGACTTTGGTGAAGCATCTACAGGATGAGCTTCGGTCTTGTGTGAGTTGTTTACAGCCTTGATTTTATTCACCAATAATCATGTGGAGTTATGGATTAGTTTTATCTTTCTTTTGTCTGGTAGTCCTGATCAAGAATTTTTATCAAAAAAAAAAAGCGTACTGATCAAGAATTATCAGAGAACTATTTGTATATTTTATTTGTTGTTGACTGAAACTGATTTTTTAGTTTAAAGATTGATCCATAGACGACGTATTCAAATCTTAATTCATTCAGTTTTGATGTTTTTCCTTCAAAAGGTCTTGTTCGATATCTCTTACTGACATTATACCATAATCTCATCATTTCTTGATTAGATCTTTAGTCATTGCATGTAGGTGCCCATTCTGAATTTTATAACCTCGTTGAGAGTTGGAACTTCAAAACTGTTAGTGACATTTGTGGGTTTGGTCTTCAAATTCAGCTTTATTTATAAATATTTCAAACACATTTTCTGTGACTTTTTCATTTTGCTGCTCTAATTTATGTTAACGATTCACAAGTTTATTGTGACAGGAATTAACTAAAAATATGGGTTATGGAAAACTGATAACAGTAGTAGGGTGGGTTTTCGGTAGTTTCTCCAAACTGGTGATTAGTTTAAATTGCCCAAACTACTTACCATATAAATCCTGTATTTGCTTCAATTATAGACAGAAATCAGCATACTTTGCCTGGACATGCATAACCATTTTTGTCTCTAAACCGTTTGTTCCAATTGGGACTTATCTGTCTCCCCTCCCCCCGAACAACCCTGAGATAAGAGTGTGCGTTCGGTTAGTTTGATCGGTTTGGTTAACCGAATTAAGAAAAAAGATCAAT
Source organism: Apostasia ramifera (assembly GCA_019297695.1). Classification (NCBI taxonomy): domain Eukaryota; kingdom Viridiplantae; phylum Streptophyta; class Magnoliopsida; order Asparagales; family Orchidaceae; genus Apostasia; species Apostasia ramifera. The sequence continues at coordinate 180,481 of JAEMOT010001640.1, read as the reverse complement.
TTTGGTGTTGAAATTTAAAAAGTAAACCAACTAAATAGGATTATAAATCGAAAACCAAACCTACCAAATAATATTCGGTTAGTTCGTTTTGGTTTAGTTAAAATTATAATTTTCTCTTTAATTAATTTGGCATCTCCAAAAAACTCAAAACTTTTAAAACAATATAATATATTATTACAAGATTTTACGACCACGAAACTAAAAAAATGATCATAAAAAATAATATCATAACTTTGAAAAGAAAATTAATGAATAGTTTATATAATTTTAAGTACATTATCATTTGATGGTATGGGGTATTTCGGTTAATTTTGTTGATTCGGTTTTTAAATATAAGAAACTGAATCCAAACCATTTAATAAAAAAAATTCAATCATCAAATCATTAACCAAACTGATATGTTCTAAACCAAACTAAATCAATTAAGTTTAATCAGTTCAGTTCGATTTTTCAATTTTAACCGTTTAATGCACATAGCACCCTGAGATGAATTGCATATACTAAAATGCAAAATAAATTAGTTAGTAATATTTTAAAATTTTGAGAGAGGGTGATCGCGCATAAATTATATTGTAATGCCAAAGTATCACAGAATTTGTTTAGTTTCATGTTAGATTGATCTACTATGAAAGCTATTTGAGAGGTTTAATGGAAAAGTTTAGGGAGAGAAAAGAATATCTGTATTTAGTTTTTTTTATTTGGAAAAAGACTGATAAATTTCTAAGAGAAGTGTTCTAGAAAAGAAAAAAATTTGTATTGTTTATATTAAAATTATTAAAGACATATATAAGAGAGTTATTTCTTGTATTCAAATATATTGGGGCTCTGATTAAGGATTTTCCTATTATAGTTGAATTACACCAAGATTTAGCTTTAGGTCTATATTTTTATATATTGATTATGGTGATTCCAACTAGAAACATTTAAGAAAAGGTGCCATGTGTATGCTTTTTACAGAAGTTTGTATTCATAAAATTAGAATGGGGCTAAAGTAAAACTCGAGCTATGGAGGAATATCTAATGCCTTATTTGGTTGGAAAGTGAAAGAAAATATATTTTAATATTATGATGTGAAATAGTTATTTTATTATTTAGAGTTGTGTTGGATGCAAAATAAATTTGATTTTTTTATTATAATATGTGTGGAATGTGAAATAAAGTTAATTTTTAATATTTAAATTTATGCATGATGTAGAATAATTATAAAATATTGATGAAAGTATTTTTTGAGGGGTTTAGTGTTTTTGTTTCCCAACCAAATAAGGCCTAAGTGTTCAAAGGTTTTTGTCTTAATAGATTTATAATCAAATTTATGAAGTATAAATTCAATTAGGATGTAAGTGTTTGTATTTGAGAGATGACAATTGATAATCAAGTTCTCAGAAAAAGTGAGTAGTTTGAATAAATCAGATCAATTATATAAAATGATAGTGAAATAGATAATAATGCCATTAACAGTATCCAAGCACGAAAGATTAAGTGGAGGAATGCTTCTGGTATTGTGTGATAGAAATATCTCATTCAAGCTTAAAGGTAAAATCTTTAGAATAATAGTAGGACTAAAGATGTTATAAGTTGTTGAATGCTTGCATACAAAGGGCTTGTTTTGTTGAAGGATAAATTTGGGTAAGAAAAGAGAAAGTATTTTATTTTATAGAGTTGATGGGAAAGAAATTTATTTTAATATTGGGAGGTGTGTGGGATGTGAAATAAAGTTGATTTTAAGGTTGAAATTTGTGTTGAATGTGAAATAAAGTTGATTTCTAAGGTTGGAATTTGTGTTGAATGTGAAATAAAGTTATTTAAATTTATAATAAATTTAAAAAATTATTAAAAAAGATATTTTGCCCATTTTTGGAGTTCTTGCCAAACATGTCCAAAGTAGAAATATATAAATAAAATAAAAATTATAGAGATGGGGATGCTAAGATGGATGAGTAGGTATATACAAAAGGACTATATGAGAAATTACTATTTCTGTGAGAGTATTGGAGTGGACTCAATTGAGGATTAGCTCGGAGAGAGTTGAATTAAATAGTTTGGACATATGTATTGTAGGCCGATAAAAACTCCAGTAATGAGAATTGAGTTATTAGTTTTTGCCTATGTAAAAAGAGAAAAACGAAGACAGAAAAAGACAGTAAGAAAATATAATGAATGATCTTGAATACTAAAAACTAAATTAAGAGTTATTTGTTAGAGTGCAATTTTACTTGCTGAGATAAAGACTTGGTTTTTATTTTTGTTGTTTCTTCATTTTATTTTCATTATTTCTTTCTTCCTTTCTTTCATTCGTTGACCAATTTATCAAGTCTTTGTTTGAAGATTGAATTCCAATGAGGCATTATCTTAAGTTTTGAATGGTCACATTTCCATCGTAATGTTAAATCTTTAAAGTCACTTAACATTTTAGTAGCATTTTCCTTTATAACAGGTTGATAACAGACACATATATACCACTGGAGGTTGCCACTGTCCATGTAGGGAGCGTATTATCACTTGCCGATTAATGGCTAAACTACTTGGATCTAATCACCTTGGAGTTGCCACTACTATCAGCTTAGTGATTAGACCTAAAAGGTAGATCGAAGAATGTTCAAATTTACTCGACTTTATTGGATTTAGGTGTCGTCAAAATATCACGATGCACAATTAAGGAGGTTTTGGATGATCGAAGAAAATCCTCTCTATTTTTTTCTTATTCCTCCTTGTCTTCTTCTATTTCTTTAAATCATTTTTTCTTTTTCTATTTTTGTTCTACATTATTTGGTATCAGAGCTTCAGTATTCTTAGAAGTGAGTTTATGATCCATGTTTATCCTAGAGATCTGCACGGGTGCCTGCTTTGCTTGATGCACCCGCATGGCTGTATGCGTGCACCCTACCATATGCGCGCGCTTGACTACACGGCGGTGCAAGCGCCCACCCCGTTGCACACGATCGCGTATCCTACTACACACGTTCAGTCATCCGTAGTAAGCACACCCCCCAATTGCAGTGAGCGCTCACCCTCTCGCAAGAAGCATTTCGGCTCTCTCGCCTTCATGTTGCAGCACAATCGCTTAAGTTCATCAAGACTAGCCCCGTGTGCGCCAAAACCCATGGTCTTCTCTACGTGTGCCTTGGCCAAGTTTTGCTTTGTAGCCTGTGAGCTACACCTGTGTGCTAGCTTTTGTTGCATAACCCATTATGTGTGCATGTTAGATCGCTTCCAACCCTTTGTTGTTGTTCTCAAGCTTGATTCCCCATTTATTCAACAAGATTACGATTTATTAAAGAATCATCGAGCTAAGTTGCAATTTATTTGGTTCTCTATTTTGCTCACAGATCATGTTTGGACTTGAGTTTGGACTTGATGTTAATTTTCTTTTTCAATAAAATTAGATATTTATTTATTTGGTTAGTTAATTTAATAATTTATTTAAGTAAAAAAGAACACTATCATGATTTTTTTTTATTTTTGATCTACTACGACAGTTTTTAATGATCTTTATAGAAAATTAGACACTAAAGAAGGAGAAAAATATATATACAAGCTTGCTAAATTAAGAGATAAGAAAATTAAAGATCTTACTGGAGTAAAATGTATTAAGATATGGATCGCAGAGTTTTTTTTAGAGATAAAGACGCTCAACACAAATAGATGAGCTATTTTAAAAGACTTTTTAATGATGATTATGATAATATGATTAATCTTACTGATTTTAGCATCCAAAAAGAAGATAGAAATTGCTCTTACATCCGGCGTATAATTAAAGCTGAAGTTGGGGAGATTTTAAAGAAGATGAAGTATAGAAAATCAGTTAGACTAGATGACATTTCAATAGAAGTTTGAAAATATATAGAAGATGATAGAGTTTTTTGACTTAGTAGGTTATTTAATAAAATTTTGAACACTAAAATGGTAATAAATAAATAAAAAAGAGTACATTAGTACTTATTTATAAGAATAAGGGCTATTTACATGATTGTGCTAACTATAAAGGAATTAAGTTAATGAGTGATACTTTAAAACTTTGAGAGAGAGTGATTGAGCATATATTACATCATGATATTAGGGTATCACAGAGTCATTTGTGTTTTATGCTTAATAGATTTACTATGAAAGCTATTCATTTATTGATAGGTTAATAGAGATATTTACAAAGAGGAAAAAAGATCTACATTTGGTTTTTATTGATTTAAAAAAGTTTATGATAAAGTCTCAAGAAAAGTGCTCTGAAGAGTTTTAGAGAAAAAAAGTGTTTACACTGCTTATATTCAAGTTATTAAAAGGGATGTTATTAGTGTTCGAACACAAGAAAGTTTGATTAAGAATTTTTCTATTTCAAATGGATTATATTAAGGTTCAATTTTAAATATTTATCTTTTTGTATTGATTATGGTGGTTTTTACTGAACACATTCAAAAGGAAATGCCTTGGTGCATGCTTTTTGTAGATAATATTATTTTTATTGGTAAGACTGGAGAAGGTGCTAAAATGAAACTCAAGTTGTGAAGATATATATTAGACTTTAAAGGTTTTCGTTTTAGTAGATCAGAAATTGAATATATAAAGTGTAATTTTAGTCATGAAAAAGCAGTTGTAGTAGGGAGATGACAATTGATGATCAAGTTATTAAGAAAAACGAATAATTTAAATATCTTAGATCAATCTTATATAATAACATTGAAATAGATATTGATGTTATTAGCAGGATCCAAGAAGGATGGATAAAGTGGAGGAGTGCATCTAACTTATTATGTAAAAGAAAAATTTTACTTAAATTTAAAGGTAAATTTTATATAACAGTTGTTAGATCAGTGATGTTATATGGTGCTGAATGTTAGCTTATAAAGTAGAAGCACACAAATAAGATGAGTGTCGTAGAAATGAAGATGCTAAGGCGGAAAAATGGGTACATGCAAAAGGACAAGATTAGAAATAAGTATATCTGTGAGAAAGTTGGAGTGACTTTAATTAAAAATAAGCTTAGAGAGAGTTGATTAGATGGTTTGAATATATAAATCGTAGGCCGATAGAAGCTCCAGTAATGAAAGTTAGATTATTAGATCCTATTCATGTAAAAAGAGGAAGAGGAAAACCAAAAAGGATATGGTCAGAAACTATAAGGAGTAATTTTATATATTTGGAGTTAAATGAAAATTTGTTATTTGATAGAGTGCAATAAAAATAAAAGATTCATGTAGCTGACCCCACCAGTGGGATAAAGGCTTGGTTTGTTGTTGTAGATGAAACAAGTTACCATGACTTATTCAAAAAAAAAATCATAATACAAACTTTTATGATGTTTGTTTAGATATATCTTATAAACCACATCATGTTTAAGTTCATCCATTTTGTTGGCAATCGTTTGATGCGTATTACTATGGTTTTTCAACACGCTATAAATTTCAAGATCCTTTATATGCGCATATCACAATAAAGCTGTAACCACAACATACACTAATCAGAAAGAAGAATCAACTTTGCCCATAGTTGAAACGAAATAAAACTCCACAAGCAACCTATCAATCTTATTCTCATGTCATTCTTGTTGCAAGGAATGAAAATTTGAAAAGTATATGATTCATAATAATGAGAGCGAAGTTACTATTAATAAAGATCCTGCCACTTTAGAACCTATTGCTAAATTTGTACGTGATTTCAACATTTTCCAAGAAGACATGAAGGCATTCATAGATGACTGTTTGGTAAGATTTGATTGTATAGCCTGCAAGTAAAGCAAATACACTAGATTATTATTGAGAAAATTAATTATTATGAAGTAAATCTTACAACTGATGAAATTCCTATTACTGATGGTACTTGTTCGCCTAAAGATATTATTATAGATTGTAGTTCATTGAATGAGATGCAAGTTATATTGGAGACATATGAAGATTCTTGATTGGATTCTGAGTATCATTGAAACTTTGAGAGAATCTTACAACACGGTCCATCATAATCCTTGTTTTGAGGTTGTTCAAAGTAGTGATTCATTTTTCATTCCTCATTCAAATCCTATATATTTCATAAATGGAGATGATAAAAAAGGCTTAGATGACAACGACAAGAAGATTGTAAAAGAGATGATCACTCAACATATTAGAACAATTGATGAAAGCATGAGGTTTTATATGAACACAAGTTTTCTAAAGAAAATCAACTCCTAGTACAATTAAACATCATGGAGTTCACATATCTCATTTAAACATATTGCAAGATGTGCTTTTGATTAAATTATCAAATAAGGAAATTCCAGAATGAATAAAACTTAATAGGCCAACAAGTTTGATTTCTGCTCCAGACACTAGAATGAGTTGTTACACAGATGGGATTTTGAATTTGGAAAAATTAGCGTCAGTACTTAAATTTATAAATTTTGCATCAAGATGATTTCTTTTGTGTATGGATTTTCAAAAAACAATTGCCATATTTATTCTCTCTAGAGCCATTGAATCTTTCCTTACCTTTCACAAATTTGGACTTATTGTAAATTTATTTAAATCAACTAATCATTTAAATAATAGTCTTAGTTTAATTACGAAGGATTTGTTATTTAATTATAGCATATTTGAACCTATTGTTCTGCCTAGCGTTATTCTTCCAAAATTATTAAGATTAAGAAATGACATTGATTTTACTTGGTGCACGAAAGAAATATATCTCATGTTGAATCTAGATTACAAGTCGTGCTTGCATTTTGACTCATTGAAGTCGAGTTCTTTTCAAGTGGAGGGGAATAATGAAGATAAAGATAAGCTTGAAGATGATGCAAAGCTAGATATCCTTTATTAGAATTTAATTATTACATGAGAATATTTGTTTAAATCTAAGATATTTAGTTTTTATCTTTAAATATTTAGGAATTTGGGGAGACTAATTATCTTTAAGAATACTAATAGTTATCTTTTTATTTTATTATTTTTTTCTTTAGCTAGTTAAGGCTACGACAACAATAACCAAGCCTTTGTCCTACTAGGTGAGGTTGGCTATGTGAATTTTTCTTATTTCATTGTATTTTATCAATTGATAAATTTTTATTTAGCTCTAGGTATGTAAGATCATTTCTTATAATTTTTTGTTATTTTTTTAAGTCTTTCTGTTCCTCATTTTACATAAAAAAGGTTTAATAAATTAACTTTTCTTACTGCAGCTTTAATCTGCTATGATTTATGTTTAAATCTTCTAAACCGATGCTCTCTGAGTTTTTTATCTTGAAATTCGAGACCATTAATCAATATTGAGAAGTCAAACATTCACTTGAATAACTTTACAATCTTTACAATTTAAATGATCTGTTTTCTTATAAAAAAATAATCAATCTGTATTCTTGAAAACTCATCTTTGTAAGTAATAATATACTAATTTTTTTTTTAATAAAGTATTTGCAATTTTGAAATTATAAGTTAAGAAAAACTCTAAAATAGTTTTACCCTTCTCTTTACTCTCCCCAAAATCATATTCACCATAGATATTAAATTTCTCAGCAATATTTCTAACATGTCCATTTAGTTCTTTGATAATCATTTTTTCCTCCTTAAGTATCTATTATAATAACTCTTCTAAATCATTCTAAAACTTTTTCTTTATATTTGCATTTAAACTTGAGGGAAATACACACTTATAATGTTAATAGTTATCCCATTAATTATATATTTTTAAAAATATAATTATGTCTCTATTTCTCTTGACTTCTATTGCATGATCTTTCAACCTTTGTCCATAATTGTACTCGTTTCATTCTTAGTTCTATTCTTACTAGAGTATTAAAGTTTTAAATTTAAGCAATCCATTTTTTTAGCTTTTTTCCCCACCCATTTTTTTTATTGAAAGCACAAAATATTAATCTTCTTATAAATCATAGTATCTACCAGCTTCATTAAGTTGTTTGTCGTGGTACCTATATTCTAAGTTCATAATCTAATACTAGTGACTTATATTTTAGTATTTTGGATTAGCTTCTTCGTCCACATTTGTCCATGATATGAGAATTCTTACTCATTTATCACTACAGCCGGGCACTGATGTATCGGTACTTGCACATTTCTCATTGCATTTAGGAAATATAGCACATCACTTTCAGGGAATGCTGTAGCTTTAGCATAATTTCTTAACGGATTTATGTCATGTTTTATTTGATAAGTTTTACGCTTGCTATCAATTTTCTGACACAACTCTCCGTGTTTCTTATCTAGGACTTAGAACCCGACAACAATGCATTAAAATTAGAATTGTATAGTTAGTTCTCACATCTTTGTAATAGACTTTGGATAATTAATAAAATTCACTAATGTTTTTTCTCATTTCTTCTCATCTTTTTCCTTTTTAAAAAAATTATTTTCCCCTTTCTTCATATATGTTCTACATCATTTTAGCTCTTGAAATGTCATACAAACATGCCTGAACTGATTAGCCTAATATAATATACGAATGCTTGAGCCACGTGGAAGTTATTTTTCTATATATGTGTGAAGGGTGGCATTCTTTGTGAGCTCTGATAGTGGCTTTTGTAGTTATTTGAAAGCACAATGAGAACTTGATTGATTATCGTGAACGATCTTCTTTCAGTTTTTCTTTTGCTGACCTTGAAAATACTTGAACTGAGTGGCCTAATTTAAGCAAGTCATTATGCGAGATATATAATTTGAATTTCCACATCTAGTTTTTTTTTTAAATTTACTTGAAAGTATGTCTACATCTAGTTTATTTATATTCTTGCATATCACGCATTGTAGGGAGATGTGATCAGATTTAGTATGTTTAATGGATTATAGTCTTCTTTCATTTGGTGCATATATTTAGGCATTTAATTTTCCCCTTTTGATGTTAGTTCAAGGTTAACCTCTAATTTTGACAATAAAAAAAGGTTAACCTCTAATTAACATGGATTCGTTGTCATATCCAACACTTAAGTTACACCAGTCAAACTTTTGTGTATTTGAATTTCATGTGTTCTTCTAGGTGGCTGAGTTACAAGAAGCAAGAAAATTAAAATCATCTCACTTGGATAATGAATTTCTGAAAGAACAGTTGTTGGAGGAAAGGGGTCGCCAGGAAAAAGCTGAACTAGAGCTTTCTAAATTAAGGGAAGTTGAAATACATGCTCAGAAGTTGGAATGTGAATTGACATCTTGGAAATCACTACTGAAGGAGATACCTGATGTGTCATGTTATGATGATGTTCCCAAGAAGATTGCACAACTGCAGAAGTAGGCTGTCCTCTTCTTTCTATCTCAATATTTCACAAATATTTTTAAAATATTGGATAATGTGCGTTGTGCTGCTAGTCTCATGTGTTGGTGAGAGCAAAGCTTTTTTTTTGTTTCATATATTGGTTTGTTGCTTATTGTAGACTATTGCATTTTATACATTCTGTAGGGAAACAATTGAAAATATGCTGAAGGTTGGAGTAGCTAATGCACGTTTGAAGGAAATGGAGGTGTCCCTCGAATCAGCTAATATTGGGAAAGAACAAGCTGAAAAAGAATGCAATCTGGCAAATAAAAATGCTGAACTTTTGGAGTCTCAAGTTAATCGGCTAGAGCTGATGGTTAGTTGCATTCACCTCTCTGTTTCTTCTATTCTTATAATTAATGATCTGCTTTTCATATCAAGTTAGAATTTAGATTTCTCCAAAATTCATTCTTCTGCGTGCCAGATCTTGTATGCCAGGTTGCTCAAAGTACAGTACTTAGAGCTTTAGTTTGGTTATGAGAAATTTGTTCCAAGTACTAAATGAATAATTTAGTACAATTGGATAACTTGCATTCGTATATATCTTTGGCTGTGAAAAACGAATAATGCATCTATCTGTGCAGTGAGTCCAATGCTGTCTAATGAGTCAAATTTGTATAATATGAGAAGAAAGTTGCATCTGGCTGCGGCAGTGGAAATGTAAACTGAATATCTAGAAAAGTACTGTACTGTGTGCGCCAAATCTATAATGGCCATTACATTTTGTGGAATTGGTTCTTTCAATATGGATTATTTATGCAGTAAACGTTGTATCTCTGATTCATGCAGCTTTCATCAGCTTCTGAAGAATGTGAAAAACTTAAAAGAGATGCTATTGTATGGAGTAGGCAAAAGAGCGGAGTCTTTGAAAGTGAACAAGCAAATGAAACTGCTATTATGGTTTGGCAATTTTGTTTTGTTATTTAATCTTGGCTAGTTGTTTTATCTTCATGTTTGTTACTTGCGTACAGAATCTTGAAATGCTACTTGAGCAAAGAGAACATGCTATTAGGGAATTGGAAAATCACTTAAACCAGCAGAGGGAAGTGATTAATCGCGAGCATGAAGAAGTGAAGCTATTGAATGAGATGCTCAGTATTGAAACCAGGAAAATGAAATCACTTGAGAGGGAGGGGGATCGATTACGTTCTGAAATTTCTCTACTTGAGTCAAAGGTATTTTACTCACTGTTCTTGCTCATATATATATATATATATATATATTTGTCTCATTCACATACTATGTTTCTCTCTTTTTATAGTTTTTTAATGCTTTTGTATGGATTTTTATTTTTGTTCCTGACAATGCTATTGAGGCCAGTTTCAGGTCCTCGTGGTTTTTTCTGAATTATTTTAGGCAATAGTTAAATAAAATTTTGTTTATGTTATTCTTTTTGACATGTTGTAGTTTCAACCTTTCTATAGTTTCAGTAAATTTCTAATGTTTTTCCTACATTATTATGTGGGCAAGACCTTTATACTTTGCCATCCGTTTTCGTGTTTAATAAAAGTAATATTACCACCTGTCAGAAATTCTCAGTCACTTCTTCCTGTTTTTCCCTTACTCCTGACCTGCTTTTACATCCTTTTTCACTTTTCCCTCTTCTTATTTCCCTTCTTTTCTCCTTCCCTTTTCCATGCCTTGCCTCTATATCATTTCTCTCTTTCCTCTTTATTTTTTTCCCCCTTCAATTTCACATTTATAGTTATACATACTGGGATGAAGTACTGTTTTATACTATAGTGCGTTGTGATATTGCAAAGTTGGTGGGAGATTGTACCTTCCTATTGTCGATTTATTCTAAGTTTGTAATATAGTTGACGATGAAGATTTTACCATATGAAATCAAGTTAGATGGACTGATGAGCCGAGACTAATTTTGTAAACTGACCAAGATGATTGGAGACTCTCGTTCATTATTACTATTCTATTTGGGCGAAAATTTTCAAATGTTAATTTTTGAATTTTTTATTGTCATTATGTGATATTAAATTTGCTTTGATGTTTTAATTTTGAATGCCAAATGTAGTTGGGTCTATACATTATTGTCATGCAATATTAGTTATGTTTTAATGACATTTTAAGTTTAGTAAAATAAATAAGGGTGTGGAAATCAATATCATGGTAAAGAAAAGGGTAGTTCTTAACATCCTAGTTATCTTTTAAGTTAAAAAAAAGTTTACTTCTTCCTGCCCACCTCTTCTTTCACCATCCTTATGGTAATCTCTCTAATCTTTGCATTGTGTGATGTTGATGGGTCTAGCCCGTATTTGCACTATAGCCACCTTGGTAGCTAGCATTGTGCACTATGCCCAAGCTGCTTCTTTCCTAGCCCGTGTATTCCCATTCTCACCACATCTAGCGGAGCTTTGGCACCACACTAAACCCTCTAACGCTAGCATCGTTCACTTTAGAATCGTGCTCTCACATTTCGAGCTGCTCCAACGCTGTTTTGGCTTGAGTGTCATTTATTGTGCCCAAGCTCGTACACCTTTGTTTTTGTCCGCCATCTTCAGCCTTATGTTTGCATCATGAGTTTCATCCCATGATTGCATCATCTGGCGTCATTCGCATGTGTGACCCACCTCTAAGCACCACACAACGTTTGCTCTTGCCCCTTGCTTACGTTGAATGAGCTCCAAGGTCGCTAGCTCGTGCCTTGGTTCCACCTCTTATCGTGCACTACATCCCGTCAAACCAGCTATGTGGATTCCCTACCCAAACTCATTAGCCCTGATTTGGATTATTATGATCGATGTAGAATTTTCTTTCCGAGTGTAGTTATTCACTAATAATTTGATTTCACGAGCTTGACTTGATTATTTATGAGATCAAATTCAATTATTGTTGGAATTTGTAATTGTGAGAACTGCTAATTTAAATTATGAATTTTTGATCTGATTTGTTGTATTCAAATTGAGAAGCCCTATTCTAATTTTTTACTTGTTATTTATCAAACAATTTGATTTAATTTTAAATTTCAAATGATTCAGTTTATGTGATCTAATTTCTTATGTATCATATAAAGATAATTTGGAAAATAATTGCTTCTAATTTTGATAAATTGCCAATTGAAATAGCTGATTTTATAAATTCACATATCATTTTCATTTTGTCCCACATCAGAAGTGATGTTGATTTTGGTTTGGGATTTTCATGGTAATGGTACCCAACCTGCGGAGGACATTATTGTTGACTTTGGATGGAGTGTTCATAGATTGCATCACTTGTACTTTCTTGTGTTCTATCAGCGACTGTATGGCCAAATTGTATGTACTTACAAATGATATCACCTCTACGTTCTATTCATTTGTTCATATTTTATTAGGGATAAGAATATAGCGATAAGTCTGCTATTTTTAAGCTATACTGGGGAACTTCTAATGTATTTAGATTTCTCTAGGCATGGAGAATTTTTCTTTTGGAAATTTGGCTTCAGTGTTTGTTCTTTGTATATTGTTGTTGCAACAACTAAAGTTGATAATTTGATCAAGTTATTTTATTTATTGCAGTTTCTAGATCTTCCATGGTGATTCTGCTTTGATGATTTTCTTCATGTATTGATTAGATTCATACTTAACATTGAATTTATTTGGATTTTTAATGCGAACAGCTGTGTGGATATTATTGTGTTTTATTTATCCGTATCAACATATCCCTCCCATGATCTTTCTCCTCTGTGATTTTCTTCTTACAGTGATTAGATTCGTGCTTGGCATTCAGTTTATTTGGATTTTAATGTAAACAATTGCATGGATATTTTTGTGTAGTTTTTATCTGTTGATTTGAACATATTTCTCCCATGATCTTCTCCTTTCTATGGTTTTCTTCGTACATTGTATAGGCCTAACATGGGAGTAATTTATAAAAAGGATTTTAAAAGTGAAGTACTGATCGTAGTTAGTCAAAAGTGTGTCAAAGAATTTTCCACCCAGTAGGATTGGCCGTTATGTATATACATAGATTGCATACCTGCATGCATTGGCAACAATGCTCAAATATGCCTATACTCATACAAACTTTGTAAGGTGGAAAATGTCATGTTCTGTTAGTCTCACTTACCTGCATTTACTGTATCGTGATGACTATTGTGAAATTATGGTATTAGGGTACACATCTAATATGGTATTTAAATGTTTTACTCTGATAATTATAGTTGGATACCACTTTCAGACTAAATAATTTTATGCTAATGCAATCATACTACAGTCAACATCACAAAGAGTTAAATATCACTTCTGACTTGCATTTTTATCTTGTTCTTTACTTCAATTCAATAGATCTCTTTTGTTTTTGGCATTGCCCTCCTTCTAATGGATGAATTCAACTTGATTTTACCTTCATGTGTTCTATTGACATTATTTGTTTTTATGTAAGCTTACCGGTTTATTACTTTGACACTCGTTGTTTCTCTCTAGTTGGGTCATGGAGACTACTTAGCAACAAACACAAAGGTTCTGCGGATGGTGAATACGTTAGGCGTCGATAGTGAAGCAAAACGCACTATAGAAGTATTACAAGCTGAACTGCAGAAAGCACAAGCAAAATTGCAGGCTATTGAAGAGCTTAAGGGACAATCAGGTATTGAAGCTCTTTGAAGCTTTTGGAGGGGAAGGGAAGAGAAGAGTGAAAGTTTCAGCTCTTTGGACTTAATGTTTTAGTGAACCTCACATTTTCCTTAATCTGAAAATGTCTCAGCGGGGGGTTTCTTATTTCACTTTATCTAATGTAAAGATAATAGAGAAAAGATAAATTATGGATTAACAGTCAATGGAAATAGCCGTGGTGGTTCCATGTGGGTGGTTGGACGTTAGCCAAGAGTTTGGGGCTTCTAGTAGCGTGTTGGGGTAAGTGAAAATTGCTGCCCCGTTGTAAAAATAGCTGTTTGGTAGCTAACTTTTGATAGAACAGTTATGCACTTCAAACTTGGTTGTCACTGGCCAACTCCATTGAAATGATGCATTTAAAATAATAAAATTTCCATTAATATCACGGACATTTTTTCAAAGGTCTAGCAATACTAATGGCTGACCCATGGTTAATTGATGGAAATTGTTTTGCAGAACCTGTAAGGGGTTCTGAGTTGGTAAAATCTAGTCATAGGGCTATGTCAACTGATCATGCATTGATTATTACGTTAACATCTGGGAACTAAGTTTTGACATCATTCTGAGTGATTATGTAGCTGATCCAACATATTGTTTGCAACTACAAAGTGTGAAACCCATTTGGCTATCTTGGACTTTCTTTGCTTTTAGGTTGTACCTATGGATGCTCTCCAGATGTTGGAGTATGTTTTAGAGATGTCTTAAGGTTTTTTGAGATAGAGAAGGAAAGAAAATTATTTTAATGTTATAATGTGAAATAAAATTATTTTATTATTAAAAATTGTGCTGAATGTAAAAAATTTATTTATTTTATTAAAGTATTTAGTTTTTGAAGGTTATTAAAAGTATGTATAGAATGTGAAATAAAGTTGATTTAAGGTTAGAATTTATGCAAGATGTCAAATAAAATTAATTTTCACCTTTCAAAAAAAAAAATTGACTTTTTTATTTTGAGTTCTTATATGATGTGAAATAAATATAAAATGTTAATACAAGTAATTTTGAAGGAGATTGATATTTTTTTGGGCTTCAACCAAATGAGGCCTTAAGTTGTTCTTAATGTGCATTGGAGGCTTCATCTATCATCAATGCTCTCCACCAAGCTTTTATCTCGCTAGGTATGGTTGGCTACATGAATTCTTTGTTTTATTGCACTCTATCAGTTAACAAATATTCATTTAGCTCAAAATTGTATAAAGTCATTCCTTATAGTTTATTGTTATATTTTTTTGAGTCTCCCTCTTCCTTCTTTTTACATGGGCAAGATCTAATAGCCTAATTTTCTTTAATGGAGCTTCGTTCACCACTCATTATCAGGCCTAGAAACCTGCCAAGAGCCATATTTTGAACTAGTGATTCTTTTTCTTGGACGCACTGCCCTCTTCGGCTGTGCACGTTACAGGTTGTTTCTTTAAACCGGCCTCGCTACATTAACTCCATTGACATGTTAATTCTTTAAATTAATGAAATTTACACGTCACCTCCTATTTTGATTGCATAATCACGAACCAGCAACCCTTTTGTTGGGTTAAAGAAACAGTAGGTTGACGGAGTTGATGAAAGGAGGGTTGGTTCGTAATTATGCTGTCAAAGTAGGGATGAAATTTGTAAATATCTAATTTTGAGGGTTGATGAGTGAAAATGACCTTTAAAGGTGGCACATGCAATGTGCCCTTCTTTTTTGTCAGCTATTACTTTTACATGCTTTATCACAACATTAATCATTTTCAATTTCGATGTCATTCCATGTTCTGCAACTTCAGTTCTTGAACGACAGTTTATAGCAGTTCTTACTCTTTTGTTAGCGCTCTCATCTTCAATCAATCATTCTTTTTTTTGATTTTTTTACCTGAGTGTAGACATGTTATAACCAAAATTTGTGGGATAATTAGTGAGGTTAGAAGGAAAACGATCATAATTTTTGAAATAAATTATGGAATAAAGAGGGTTACTAGTCTCAACTCTCAATTCAACAAATGACTGCCTTATTCCCCTTGCCCTTTGCCTTTGGCCACACACCTTGTAGCATATTACACAAAAGTTTTAAATTACATAACAAAAATGCTTAGATCAAAAGTTTAATAATTTTAGCAAGTGGATTAAGTACTAAGTGTCGCTCACAAAAACTTCATGCGTCTACTTTGGAGTATGTTTTTGATATGATTGATAGATAGAGGTGCAAAGAGATTTCATGGGTGTGCATTTGTTGTCCATGTTCATACTATTTGCATGGTCCTGTGAAGTATTTGTGGGCATGACAGCATCTGAAAGATAAATGGAGTGGTGCAGCTTTTCCATTCTATTTCGTTGGTCAACTGAAACTTTATCCATCCCATTCCTTGAAAGCATTGTGATGGTACTGCAATTATTGTCTTACGTTGTTGCTTGCACATTTAGTTTGTGAACATTGTATTGGATGTGGAGGACAGGTTTAATTTTTTCTAAGTTAATGGAGTTTCTCTGGATGACACCATGCCATGTCATATTTTTTCCTGAATCTGATTAACATTCAACATTTAGTTTTGGGAGCTTTCATTTGAAGTTTCAGCGAGTTATGGGGAAAAAATGCTATCTATTGTGAACTTGAGCTCCAGATCCTTTGGGGGCTATTTTAGGCTACCTTTTTAATTTTGAGATTCTGTTATTCAAAGCAGCTTTTTCAATTCAATTGATACAGCTAATGTATTAAATGTGGACATACCTGAAAAGCTTGCCCAACTTAAGGGACAAATTGCTGTTCTTGAGAAGCGTGAAGAGAGGTGACCCTTCAGAATAATCTTTGGATTAATTTCTTCTATATTGCTTGTCTGATTGTCACCTGCATTTACTTGTAGAGCAGATACAAGGCTGTTTTTGCTGAGAAAATTTCCATATTTAGAAGAGCATGCTGCTCACTTTTTGGTTATAAGGTAATCATATTATTGAAGTTAATTCAATACGTCATAGATATTCCAAATGCTAGTATTTTTTAATTTAGGCATTTAAAATTTTATGAGCATCTTCTGGGTTAGTTTGTTCCTTAAATTTCTTTTTTCCATTTTTTTAAAACAATTTAAGATTTTTTGTTGCTTATTTTGTAGGAACTTTGATTCTCCTTTTGCTTCATATTAATTTATTTTTTTGTTTGTCTTTGAAAATGGAGAAGACAATCCACGTAGCCAACCCAACTTGCTCTGAATTGTGTTTTATTTTGTTCATTCTTTTTGGAAATTGCTAATCTAATGTTACTATCTTCTTGTTAAGTTGGCATTACAAACTTTATTTTGGGTGATTTGACTTTTTTCATGGTTGTTGATGTGCTATATCTTTGTCGGTAATTTGTCATTCCAAGTTTGTTTATTTTTTAAAAAGACACTCGTTTACCGCTTTCCTTAACAATTCTATTGTTTGGAGTAAGATGTCCGCTTGTATATATATGCCTTCTATTAGGATTTTCAAATTTGGCTTTTCACTTTGCAGATAGTGATGGATGAACAGCAACGTCCTAATGGGATTCCTGTGACACGGTTTACTTTGCAATCTATATATGCACAAAACGATGATGAAAAACTTGAGTTTGAATATGAATCTGGAAATGTAACCATCATGGTAATTTCTCCTTCAAAAGCATGAGAATATTGCAACATTGTTCACTTGAATTGAATGTGAGGCTAACATTCCTCTTGAATTTTAGGAAAACGACTTCACTTCCCAGCCAGAAATTTCTCAGCAGGTATCTGTTATTTTTTCTTGTAAGAATACAATCACTATTTCTAATCAGTAGGCTCTGATATAACTAGTACAAATAGTACAAGATACAGTAATTGTCCTATCCATTAAAGATTTTTTGTCCATTAAAGAAGAAAAAATCCTAGGTGTGTAATGTACGAATGCCCAAATTGTGCACATCCATTGAAGAACTGACACGTGAATGGCAATGTTGGAATTTGTAGATTCACATGCTTAGCTTATATTATAAAAAAATGACTATAATAAGGTTAAATCGTAGAAATATTTGGAGATATCTATCGAATTTGTATTCAACTTAGTCCGATGTTTTGACAATGTTGGAACGATTTTTGAGTTTAATTTGCTTATTTTGTTTGATTTTTTAAGGAAACAATTAGCTTTTGTGGTATTATGTACACCTTGTGTTTATGCATGAAGTTGCATATTTTGTTGAGGTCCCTAGAATTGTTTCTTACCTTTATTAGAATGCATGTATCTTAATTTTATTGAAATCAAATTTATTGAGTTCTTGAACTTTGTATTGGACAAGCACTGTAAAATTCGCAAGATAAATTTAAGGATATTAAAAATGGGAACCGGGAAGAATGACTTTGGAACCTTTATATTTGAGAATTCTTTTTTTGAAAGTCATATTTGAGAATTCTTTACTTAATTGCATGAATCTTTATGATGTATACCTGTTTTGTGATTAAAGGCACATGGAGAAACAAAAAGGATCATTGTCTTAGCCTTTGTTGCTAATCCCCTTGGGGATACACTAGGCTCCCATTTGATGCTACCACATTCACTATTAATGAATTCGCTTTGATGCAAGACCTTATGAATGTGACTATTTCAGAGATCAAATCAAATGGTGAATGATGACAAAGTTTGGCAACTGTATTTATAAAATAACTATGCACTAATCAAAAACTTTAATCTCACGGACAAAACAATTTAAAACATCAAGAAAATTATTCCAAGGTAAATAAGAGTCTACCTAGTGATATTGTGGCATGCAAACTCAATCTATCAGAGCTAGAATACACACTAATTATAAGGACTACACAAACATATAATATCCAATAATAGTACTCTCAAATAATTTTAATGATCTCACTGTTGAGCAAACCAAGCAAATTCACATGAATCTCAAGTTACAAAATTAAGTTTCGAGTTTACCTTGTCTAATGAATCAAGAATCATTCATTGTAGCAACAATAAGATGATATTGCAATAATCTTGAGTGAAAGGCCTTGGTGGAATCCAACAGAGGGGTGGGCGAGCATTACTGTTAAAGGCGCGACTATGAGAATCCAGTGGGAATGGAATCGACTATGATCCAAGGAGAAGATGATGGTGACGATGAAGAGGGTTGCTGGAATGCGGATCTGGTTTTGGGTAATGGCTTAAAGGTGTCGAAGGTTGGAGCTAGGCTCCTCATGCATCTATGATGAAGGCGGATGGGGCTCGATGGCTCACATCCATTATATAGGCGAAAAGAACCTTATAGTGAGATCGTGTTCGTTTGTGGTGCAGGAAAGGGGGAGCTTGAGGGGCTCGCATGTCAGTGATGTGGATTACATGTAAGGAGCGTGAAGCAACGCGACAAGCAAAGTTGTGCAGGAGGCTGAGGCGAGGAGGCAAGCAAGGCATGCATTTGGATGTGTAGACAAAGTTGCGGTAAGCAACCAGAGTCTTGCAAGAAACCCTAAAGCTAAGTTGTCACAAGCAAGTTGATGGAACACTCTTAAATCACTTAGTGCAATGATTAGATAGTGAGGAGAAGAGTTGGGATGTCGCTCAAGAAGTAGAAATCAACAAATATACATTACATTTGGAGAATTTCTCTCTTTTAAGGCAAATTGATTTCGCCCTATAGGTGATGATCGTAGGACTTCAGAGTTTCTGGGGTCGACGATTGTCTTCAAAGGTAAGCTTTTGTAGTTAATTACCTATCTCCTTTCGAAGAATTAAACTTTTGATCAAGGAAAGAATTAACGTACTAAATTGATGGCACAAAGATGGATAGGGATAAAGGAAGAATCCTATCAAAATCTTATGGTTCCATCGCCCAGGGCTCTACCAATGTTCTTAACTCACTTAAACCTTTGGCCAAAAAGTTACAGAATAATTTGTCAAGAACCATGGGTTTCATCATCTGGAGACATTCCAGTGAATTAAGTTAAATTTGCAATAGAGTCGTTTCGGAGTTCGACTCTATGGGGCTTCTATGAATACAATAATTAAGATATCTTGGATTGCTTAATTGCTATAATCATAGACAATTTGGAGTGTCAAGGGATTTGATGGAGCTTAATACTAGATTTGTGCCTTGAAGGTTGAGGGACTTAGGGGAGCTCAACCATTAAATCGATTCAGGGACTTGAGTATTCGAAAATTTGATAGGCCTAATACTCTAAGGGGATTTAAATTTAGAACCTGAATGTTAACATGTCAAGTCAGATTAGGAACTCTTGGGTGTTAGGGGATTTGATAGCCTAACATCCCAAGGAGAATTTGGATTTGATTTAGATTTGGCTTGAGGTTTGATTTGAATTTAGGTTTGGATTTTTGTTTTGAACTTGATTTAAAGAGTTAGAACTTGAATTTAGATTTAGATTTGGGGTATTTGAAGATTTTGGATATTTGAGTTTGAAGATTGAAATTTGAGTTTGAAGATTGAAATTTGAATGCTTGAGGATTTTGTTTTGAAGATCTAGAGTTTTAGTTTAAGAATTTGAGAACTTGACTTAAATTATAATTGTTCTCCTCAATATAATTTGAATGATCTCAAAGTAGAGAGACATTCTGGTAGATTGGAGGTAGAACGGACCTAAGTAAATATTCTCATAATATAGGGCATGTGGTACATGAATTCTATCTTTAACAGTCATGTGCAATTCTCGTGTTTTAGGACCCAGATGAAATTTTTGACCTAAATGAGATGTTTGAAAAACATGGATACTTGATTGTAAATATGCCATCAATGTACTTGAATATCATAAGTTTGAATTTGGAGCATCATAGAATAGATAATGTCTATGTGCAATATTAAATTTCAAAAGTTAGGACCCAAATGAAAATTCATAGATTTTGGGTACTTAAATGTAATTGCACCACTATTGTCCTGGACTGTGGATTTAACAATTCTTTCGAGAATTTAAATTTTTTTAAGGCAAGGACCGATACTGATCAACTTGTCCAACAATTCATGATTAAACTTCACTTGGGACATAAGTGAAATATTAGAGAATTTTGGGACTTTTTATGCGATAGTGTAATACTCATCCATAATTCTAGCCTCAAAAGAAGATTTATTCCTGAAGATAGTTGATGTTTTTCTCATTGTATTTCAAATCATTTTTAAAGTTATCTTTAGATGTGGACTTAATGAAATAGTCATCTCCATAGGTCCTTGATTATAATTCCAGCAAATATTTATTTGATTATAGTCTAGCTCTTCCCACTTTGCTGTCCAAAGGTTGGATGGTGTTCTTTATCTTTGTTAAGTTCTAAATTTATATGATTGAGGACTTAAAATAAAATATCTAGAGAATTAGGTGACCTTTACATAATGTTCATCCATAATTCTCTCCTTCTGAGTTCAGCTGTGAAAGAAATATCTTGTTAGACCTAAATAAAATTTCTTATATTTATAGGTTTTTATTTGCAATTGTCCAAAAACTCTCTTTACTCTGTTCTTAAACCTGAGGGCTGAAATTTCTCCTTGTTTAGAATATCAACCATATGAATTTATTTTATTTTGTCTCATTCATGACTTAGATGAAATAGTTCATAATTAGAGGACCTTCTTTGTAATTTCACAGTATTCAACCCTAATTCATATATTTTATATTATTTTCGATGGTTATTTTTGAAGATAATGTTTGATAGAAGGGATTTTCGACAGAATTTTGGATAGAAGGGAATTTTTTATCATTTAATAATTTAATATTTGATTTTTTAGAAGGTTCAGTTGATGGAAGCCCTTAAGCATACTGAACTATTTTAGAGAGAGAAAATCAATTAGTTATCTTCTAACTTGGATGATTCATAATCTGAAGGCCGATTTTTATGAAGAATATATCAATGAGCTCCGCATGACTGGTAGAATTGCATAGGTAGTCTCTGATCAATTTTAGGTTTCTCTATTTAGCAGATTTTGCTTAGAGAGAAAAATAAAATTATTTCATTTCGACAACTACCATTCACTGATTTGTGAAATTGATATATCAATTACCTTCGTCTCTGTTAACACGTGGTTCCTGCGCTGCATCCTGGCCGAACACGTGGCGTCTGACAGGCCTGTACTTGATTGATTGATTTACTGACTCAGCTTCAGGTTTTGCAGGACTCTTGACTCAGGTCAAACATCGGGCACGAGGGTTCAACCAACCATCGCCCACGACGATCCCGGATTAACCTTCGTAACCTCGGGCACGAGGGTACGAGGTAACGCCTGTCACAATCAACTTCCCCTACCCCCGCCGATCGCCGTACAGACGTTCTTTCCCAGAAGAAGTACCAGCATTAAAAGATGTCACCTTCCCGTACGAACGACAGATCTCTCCAGTGACAGATAAACGGCGCTCGGAGCTCATCCGTCACCTTTTCTCCGGAAAACCAGGGAACCCAGGTGAAGCTACACCTTCCCACCGGCTATAAATATCGCTGAACAGTTCTCCAAGAACAAGAGAGAGATAAAGGGAAAGAGAGACATCTAGACCCATACAGATACACAGAAACAAAAAGAGAGCTCTCTCTCTCCAGAACGGTTTTTCATTGTATCAGGACCCCAACTGAGGAGCTCCTTCTTCTTCTTCTTCTTCCTATTCTCTTCTCTAAAAAAGCATTGTACTAGCCTTCAAGGCTATCCTTTTCCTATTAGTGAAACTTCTTCGCTGATCGACCGGTGGACGTAGGGGATTTCCTCCCTGAACCACCTTAAATCCCTGTGTGCTTTTCTGGTTGCTTCGAACTAATCTTCTCCTCGAGCTTTCATTAACAGGCTCACCACCCCTTTGCGCGCCGCCGTCTCCCGGAACTCTCTTTCTTCTGGTGTTTCCTGGGACCCCCACATCCTACGTCAACAGTCTCGATCTAAGGATTGTGTAGGTAGCTTCGATTTGTTCAGACGAGCTTCGGATTGCTCGTTCGAACTCCTTTCAACCATTTTAATATATATATTTTTTATTTTTCGATGGCTGATTTTCAAAGTCGCTATTTTTGAACTTCTCTGTTTTTTTATATTTTAGAGAAAATTATCTGGTAACTTTTGACTTTGCCAATTTATCATCTGGAGGTTAATTTGAGTAATTAAGGAGTCTATTAGTTTTGTAAGATCAATAGGATTGCAATAGTAGCATTTGTTTGATGTGAATCTTTTTTGATAAGTAGATTTTATAGAGAGAGAAATTGAAATTATTTATCTCTGGTGACAATCGCTTACTATTTTGTGCAATTGAAGCTATGGAAAGTTTCGTAAGATTTAGAGAGTTGCAATAGTAATATTCGTTCGATGCGAATCACCTTTGATGAGTAGATTTTTTTGTAGAGAGAAAATGAAATTATTTACCTTCAGCGACGACGAGTCTCAGATTTGCGAAATTGATGCTATAGAGAACTTCTCCTCGCTCTGAGGATCGCATAGATAGTCTGAATTCATAGATTAGAGCTCTGAATCGCTCTAATTGAATCAATTTCTCAATCAGTCATTTATTGTTTAATAAAATATGTTTCTGCCGATCAGAAGTTGCAGCCAGCAGCGCCCAACACCGCCACCCATGTTCCCTCTCTGCCATGTCTTAAAAAAAAAGGATTAATTGATTTATAAAACCGCTTTCTGTTGTTTTGCCTGCGCCCAAGCTTTTGCCTGCCTGCTTTTCGCCAAGCTAAGGAAGGCTGCGGCAGCAACTGCAGGAAATAGGAAAAGAAGAAGAAGAAGACGAAGAAGGAAAGGGAAGAATAGAAGGGCGACTCTTTCACGGTTCTAAAAAGAGGAAAATTAATCTGTGACAGGTTGATCTTAGAAAGTGTTGGACATGTGCATGATACAGGTAAACCATAGCCTAGAAAAGAAAGAAGCAGGCAAATCGCTCGAGTTGGATTCGGCCTCTAGTAAGATTAACATCTGAAACATATGGTAGGTAATTCTTTCCCTTAAAATTTATGTTGGTTTATTGTTATATTTGTGAATATAAATATAATGCTACGAGAATATGGAATTGTGAAGTTAAGCCGAGTAATCTATTAATTAAATATAAAAATGAGTTGGATTTGATGATCTGTGAGGTGATGTGGTACTAAAGAATTTTTGTATGCCAAGAACCGACCCCACCTAGTGGGATTAAGGCTTGGTTGTTGTTGTTGTTGTTGTAAGAACCGACGGGGCGGCGAGTGAGATCTTGTATGAGGCTAAAATGGGGGTGGCGAGTGGGATGTATGGAGGGCAGTGTGAACAAAGTCATGGCGTGCAAGCGGGATCATGCGAGGGACCCTAGGTACAGAGCGTGGTCACAAACAATTTTGGGTCACTCAAATTACTGTGTAGTTTCGTTCAAAAAAACATTACTCAATGTAGTGATCGAGGGGTGAGGAGAAGAGCTTGGAGTAGGTACTTTAAATAGATTAAGATATTTAAGGATTTTCTTCTAATACCCTGCCCTTCATTTCACTAGGATATAACAAATTAACTCAGACTTTATCTCTTTTTAAGATAAACCACTACAATAGTCTAAAGCCTTTTAAATAGACTATTACAATTTGATATTTGAAATGTAGAAATAAAATCATGTAAAAACATATCAAGTACTAGTATTATATAAAGGGATATAATATATACTAATAGGCTAAAATTTTAATGGGACACAATCTCCAGTGAAACCAATCATGTCAAATCCATTAAGGCTCATCTATCTATATTACTGCCATGTGGTGAGATCTTGGTCATCGGGTGTAGAATTTGTTTGAGATGAGTTAACAGTAAAATGTGAGGTGTCCCCACCACACTTCAATCTAGTCTACTTGGCATGACATTGTGTATCTAGGTTGAGTCAGTGACTACCTAGAGAGCATCACACATACCCCAATTCAAATGTAACCCACTCGAGTTTTTATGTAGAAAGCCAATCTTTTAGCAAACATGTTGTCTACTTGGGGACCTCGTAGTTCCAAGGCCAGCCATTGTATGCCCTACTCTATTGCCCTTTATCGATGGTCCCTACATGGTGGGTTAGGTGCACCAAATGTCACCTATGCTCAATACAATTTTCTTCACATGGGCTGCGTTGGATTTACTAATGCCCTCTGTCACTACATCAGTGTGGAACAGGTCAAGTTCCTCTGGGGATTCATGTTAAGCCGTGAAGTTGGACTAATGCTCACTCAGTACTTGCTGCTTATGAGATATATTGACTATGCTAGTGTCTGTTTTGAGAATCATGGAAGAGCTTAAGCCATATCCACCCAGGTTCTAGGGGTAGCGTCGGATGAGGTACCATGACATCTTTAAGCAAAGTTACCCTTGATAATAAGCAAGTTACCTGACAACTGCAACTCTTGCTATATGCTAGTGAACCCTTGAGTGATTTGGATCATTGAAATTTGTCAAGTTTTACCTCCATCTACACAACAATACCCTGAATATGAAGCAGTTAAATCAACTCGTCAGACTTGAAAAATAGTTAAGGTTGATGGAAATATGGGACCAGATATTCTCTTCATTGCTGCTCAAGTTGATAATGACGTTTACTATTATTTTTGTCATATTTTACGATATGACTAGCAAAATATGTGTTTTTTGAATATTTAATAGCTCTCACAGATAATTCTAACACTACAATAATACTTCTTGGTATGCCGTGACTGGTGGATTTGGAAAAACTGTTAGTTTAATTTCCGAAAGTTGAACTGTTAGTTTAATTTGATTGAATAAATTATATTGCTAAAATATTCAGATTGAGTCCTAGCAGACTGAGCTTAAATTGGCATCTCAGGTTGAGATCTTTGTGCGAAAAATGAACTCAGTTCCTGCCTTCACTGCAAACTTGACAGTGGAATCATTTGACAAGCGTACCTTAAGTTAAAACTACAGACTGGTTGATAATGTAGTATGCAGCACATGCTCTCTCCCTCTTGATTTTCATGAAAGGAGAGTATCAATGGGTAAGTAGTCATTGTTTCAGTTTTCGGGAAGGAGAATATCAATTGGTATGTTGTCGCTCTTTCAAACTTATGTATATTAATCCTTTTTGTTTTTTAGATTTTCTGTGATCTATGCTGATGTTTATTTAATTCCAGAAGAAAGTAGTTCTTTCTTTAAAGTCTTTGTTCCCTAAGTCATTAAATCTTGTTAGTAAGT
This sequence comes from Apostasia ramifera, assembly GCA_019297695.1. Classification (NCBI taxonomy): domain Eukaryota; kingdom Viridiplantae; phylum Streptophyta; class Magnoliopsida; order Asparagales; family Orchidaceae; genus Apostasia; species Apostasia ramifera. The sequence continues at coordinate 154,585 of JAEMOT010001640.1, read as the reverse complement.
TCATTGATCATTCCTCTAAAGCAAGTAGATATGCGGAGCAGAAAACCAGACATGATAAGAAATCAGTAAGATATGCGTTCTATTTTGCCCCCTCATTATGTATATACAAAGATGAAAAAGGTTATGTGAATTTCTTTTGGGAACTGTTTTAAACTTTTAATATCATTTTTTTATATGAGCACAATGCACTAAAATTCTGAGGATTTATCTTTGGTTTTGACTACTGTTGAGCCATCAAATCTCGACAATCAACCTCAAAATACCTTTGTGGCGGATGTCATGTGTTGTAGCACTTGACAGAATCAATTGTTGAGCTAAATCCCTCGACTTCCTCAGGGTAGTGGATGATAGATAAATTAGAAGAGAGATTGAACTTAGATTATTTTGGGGGTCCAGATGTATTTTCTTAAAAAGTTAATTAGATCTGTCACATCTCCTACTCAGTGAGTGTAGCTAATTTTTTGTAGCCATCTAGAACCGCCTATAGCTTTATTATTAGTAGCCTCAAGATGTAGGTAACCTCCAGGGTATGCATATTGAGCTTCTTTTCATTTCCGACATTGCTCTATCTCAAACATTGCCAGTGCCTGTATCTTTTCCACAGATCCAACAAGTATCTAGCATGGTGAAAATAGCAATGAAAGAAACCTCATCCTTTTGTTCACCAACTCTAACATGATAAGAAGCAAATGTTGATGAGGACACAACTTGTTCTGCCTCAAACTGAGAAGCTTTTATCAAGGGAGAGTTGAATATCAAGAAGAGCGTGTATGCCATTTCACTATTTCATACTTTGTTCTCTCTGTATGTGTGTATTAGTGTGTATGCGAGCTTCTTCAATTTTTTTTTGAAAATGTTTTTTTTTTTTTTGAAAATGAGAGCTTACTCAATTGCCATTCCCTTGCTACCGATTTCTCTCTCCTTCTGCATCTCTCGACTTCCTTAACGGATTGCCTAGGGTCTTACCTCAAAAGTTGGTTTTGTTGAACAGTATAGCGGATTTGTTGCATGGCTCAAATGTTTTGATGTTGACTAGAGAATGTCAAGATTTGACATTTGTCAGCTAGAGAATGGTCAAATCCTAAAGTTTAGTGTGGCACTATTAACACAAAAATGGTAAAATCTTTTTTTCTTTAAAACTCCTTTTTCTTTTTGACCATCTAGTTTTGTTTGCAGTCTAATATGAAAGATGTTGAGTAGCTCAGTGACCCCTCAAAATTTCCAGCATCTCTCAAGAAGTTATTTTTGCTTTTAAAATTTGGATGGTTATCTTATATTACCTTATTCAAAAGTTTTCCGGAATAGTTGAGGTCGATGTTTCGTGGCTCGCAAGAAACAAAGATGATACTGGCATACACATTTGCATGTTTTTGGCCAATATGTAAAATTATAGTTTTTTAATTTCTTTCTTTATCTTTCTTGCTCATTTTAGCCAGTTCCCCTTTTATTTGATTACATTTCATTTCGTTCTTTAGTTATCTTTGCCTGTTGAACATTATAAAGAATTAAAGATCATGGTTCTGTCATGCTTTATTGTCAGAACAAAATTCTCTTCTAAAATGTTTCACAATATTTTTACACAAGAAGCCTTGTTTTGTTTCATGTGATTTGAAAATATTTTGTTACAGACAAGATCATGTAATTATATTAAAAATCTGCTGTGTGTGAATCAATATAAAATCTTTACCACTGTTCTTGTAAATTCAGAATCACATATTCTTCTAAGCTTTCTTTCATGTGCTTTTTTAGATAAGTATTTTCATTGTTCTACTGATCTTGTTTTTCAGTAACACTAATCACCATTAAGAAATGATCCACGTAGTGCTGATTACTTTTAACATTACTGAAGAGAGACCAATATTTCACCTCAAATAGAAGCTATTTCACTTATTTAATGAAGCAGAGAGTTCTTTGCCATATTATTTGAGGAAGCTGCAATCAAATCATTTGGATGATTTTGCTTGTACATTTGTTTGCTGCATGGTGTTCCATGAGTTAATGTTGCATTAGAGAATTAAATGCTGTTTCAAATTAGTTTGAAATTTTTTATGCGTCTGCCAGAGTTATTTTACTTTTTATGTTGGTGGTCTGATTATTGGTAAACTTGTATTTACAGATCAGATAATGGGAACTTTTGAATGAGTCTAAAATGATCTGCCAGGGGTGGCAATTTGTATTCGATTAAACCGCCTCAACCCGCCCCTAATGGGACGGGTATGGGTACTCAAATTTTACCCGCGACTTGCGATCCGTCCTGCCCCATTATGAAATGGGCCAGGTTCGGGTATGAATCAGCTATATCCGCCCCGCCTTGTTATGCATATATTTTTATCTATTCTTATATAGATTTATATAAAGTTAAATAAAAAGAGTGCATTGAAAATAAAAAATATATAAAGCTTTACTTTTATTGTGTAATATTTATCATGTAATTATGATTTTTGTTATTTCAAATAGAGTAAAATAATTCAATTTTTATTAACATTAGTGATGAAACAGGGCGAAAATGGGTATGGAATGGGTATAGGTATGGGTAATGAATAATATATAACGGGGTGGGTATGAGTATTTATAAATTCGATTTAAACTCACCAGTTGCCATTCCTAGGATCTGCACACACAGTAGGTTACATTAGATGCATTTCTTAATATTTAAATTTAATATAATTTTCAACACAATTAACTAATTTATTAGCTGTATCTCATATCCTAAATACATCGTAAAATTAAAAACATTTCTCTGAAACTATATAATAAAAACTCAAATTTAATTCAATTAATATTAATCTATTTTCTAAATGCACTCCAAGATTGAGAATATCACTAAAGCTTAGGTCATTTTACAGGTTTGTTTATGATCACTTAGAAATTATAATATTTATTGATAAAATAATAATAATAATAATAATTAAAAAGTCCTACTCCCAAATAACCCTCCTCATTTGCGGAGCTGCATGGTAAGAAGGCCTTCTCGGCGGGGATCCCACCAGTTGCGATCCCCCTGCCTTCGTCGGCGGCGAGCAGATGTACTTCCTCATCATCTGCGATGAAGAAGAAGAACCGCCCGTCCACCCGCAGCTGCACCCCCATCCAATCTCCTGCCGGAATCCTCCCATCCTCAACGGCGAACCGCCGCCGGCATAGCCAAAGGCTCCACCTGCCCTCTGGTATGCCCTCGGCGAGCTCGTCTGTGACCCGCCACCGCCTCCGCCGCTGAGGTTCGGAGTGCTCCTCACCCGGTGCATGCCTCCGCCGGCGGCTGCTGCAGCCGTGTTCCCTCGGCCTAAGCCGCCGCCGGCGACGATGAATGACGATTCGACCGCGGAGGTCGGCGAGTTCCCGCAGGAGGAGATGGTGAAGAGGCCGCCGTTAATGGCGTCGACGTAGCGCTGCTCAGGGCTGGCCGCGGGCTCCGGCGACGCGGCGACGGCGGCGGCGACGGGGAAGAGGAAGAGGCGGAAGCGGGGGGCGAAGGCGGAGGTGGGAAAGCGGGCGCCACGCTCGAGGCGGTCGTATTCGTCAATCATATGGTAGAGATCGTCATCGGTGCGGACGGAGACGAGGGCGTCGAGATCTTCCGACATGAGCTGATACTTCACCACGAGCTCCGCGCTGAACGTGCCGCTCAGCTTCTCCTTCAGCTCTGCAGTTCCGCCCGCCGGAGAGAAGAAGATCGAACGATGAGCGATATGAATTCAATTGCTGGTATGTAGAACAAAAACAGAGACGATCAAGCTTTAATTGATTACCTGAAAAGGTGATGCCGCGGGGGACGGAGAGGAGGCGGGTCTCGCCGCCGACGTATCGGAGGACGCCGTCACAAGGGCGGGGGAGGATGCGGCCGCCGTAGCTGCAGACGAACTTCAGGCGGTTCGGCGACGACGGGGAACACGGCGACGGCGGCGAGGGCGACTCCATGAAATCCAAAGTTTGAAGCTCGATCGATTGCGGTTTTTGAATCGATTGTGATCTTCGACGATGTTGATGAGAGGAATTGGAGTTCCATGGGGGATTTGCGGAAGAAAATTGTGCAAAAGCGAGGGATTTGCGCGGGGCGGTTCAATTCTTTCAAGGGAACTGCCTAATGATGACGAAGGAGGTAAGCGGGGCGTTTATTAGAAATTAATTATTTAATTTTATAATACATTTAGATAATATCTATATGATTATCAATATAAATTTATCACGTGACATCTAGATATTATAATAAAAAAATAAAATTAAAATGATTTGTTATTAATTTTTAATGTAATGATGTTTAACTAAATAAGTCTGTTTAATGATAATATTAAAATTTAAATAATACATATAAAATATTTAGATAAAATTGAACCAATTCTGTTTACCTAGATATTAATACAACTTTTAAACTATTATTTATTTAGTTTGACATTATTATATTAAAAATTAACTATAAAAAATTAATTTAATATCACCTCTCTATTATAACTAAGATTTAGATGCTATTTGATTTTATAATTTTTTTAATATTATTTAAATATATTATCAAATTAATTAATTTTGTCAAATAATATAAAATGATGTATCATAATAATTTTGAATCAAATGTTCTCTTAATAAATTAACCAATGAATAGTAGATATGTGAGATCTAATGTTTAGAGCAGTGAAAAAGATCTATTATCCTGATCCGAGGTAGTCGTCACACTTCAACTCATCCTCGTTCATTTTCTCTTTTTTTGTACAGTAAGATTTAGATATTGCATCAATTTAACTCTAACTTATATCACGTCTGTAGAATCAATTAGAATGCAGATCAGTAATAGGTCAACTTAAACTCCAAATATCAAAATAAAAATGTCAATAGAATCAAGAAGGAACTAATAATCTCTTTTTTTTTATGAAAAATTTATTTTGAGTTAAAATATTATGTGTGAATAATAAACTAAGGGTGTAGAAAATTCACCCAATGAAAATTTCTCAACTAATCAAGAGCACTTCCATTTAATTATAGTTTTCTCTAACTCGTGAAACTTTCTTCGAGTGGTACTTAAACAAAATTTTAGCAGAACTTCCCTTGTACTTGAGCTTTTCTCAAAAACCAGAAAAAAAATATCATATATGCGAATCACATGCTCTATGATATGTACATAAAATCATCCAAGTAAATAATGTTATAATAATAGAGTCGCACACTCCATAACATACTCATATACAACAAGACCATAATAAAATATCACTAATAATATATCACAAAATTATTATAAAAACATAATATATCACGTAATAAATTTGACAACATATATACTAAGAATCGACACAGATGATAATAGTTTCAACTTAAATCAATCATTTTTCCCCTCTGCCACACATCAAAATTGAGAGAAAAAACGAGCAATATATAATATATATATATATATAAAGATAATATAGTAATACATCAATGTGACAAAGATGGTCTAAAAGAGTCAAAAAATATCTACAAATGTCCCTATATGGGATAAAACAACGAAATAAATCCAAATGTTCTCATAATAATAAATCTAACATAAAGAAAGGGGATCAACAAGCATACTTAGGTGGTGGTTGCAATCGTAGATGGTAATACTTGAGAAGAAAAAACTAAAAAGTGAGTTCGTCATAGTGTCAAACCATCTTCTCAGCTAATGCCTTCTGTCGAGCCATAAGAGCACGATGGCTACCACAAAGTTCTATGAATTTACATCATCACTTACTGTCCATCCAATAGTTGACTAAAGTTCTAGTCAAATATAGTCTCAAAACTAGCAAATCATTGCTTCTTATCATGGCATAAAAGATCGATGTGAGTGCATGTCATGATGCACTCCAGCCACATGCTGTGGGACCTCTAAATTAATGTGATACTTCTATATTTGTGGATGCTGCTTGTGATACTCCCATATCGCTTCTGTGCTTTTTAGGTGTTTCTATAATATTGAGCAAAAATTATACTAAATTTACATAATCACATAAAAATTTATAATATTATTTGACATGCTTTGTAGAAAAATTACAGTAGAGGCATATTATGTCGTGTTATGTCATATCATTGTGTCCTTATGTTATCTTCATACTTTCTAGGCAGCTTCTTTCTAACCACGCCAGCTAAAAGGGGCATCATCTACAATGAGTCCAACCTAACTCATATTGCTATGGCAAATCTTATCATTGTGGCGAAGATGGTGGATCTAACTTTGAGAAGTGTCTATCCAAATGAACCAAAGAAAAGCAATAATGATGTGATAGTACAACATATAGGTGAAGTCGGTTCGTTGAAGTGATCTATGCTACAAATAAGAGAATAGATTTAGAAACTTGTATTGATAGCATATGATTGAGTCATAGCATACATCATATATAAATGCTCAATGCATACTCTAATGCAATTATGTGAGGTAATAGGCAAAATATAATCCAAAATAAAAAAAGTATATAAAAACATGCCTATCATAAAAACTCCGATTGAGAAAAGTGTGTGCATCATGAGGTGTAGTTGATCAAAGAAATACAAAAACACGTTTATCATGTTGATTGACAACATCTCTGTGAGTATGATAGTTTGAAAAAGAGAAAAAATATACAACGTAATTAGAAATATCAAATAAAGTTTTGCAACCACTAGGAGTGATCTCAATAACCCTACCCTAAAGATATTTAGTCATCCTTTAGGGCTCGTCAGCACTGCGACGAACCTACCTTCCAGTATTATTGTCCAAAGTACACCATTCGCGACCGCCACCTTTACCACCTAAGGACAATTGCTGATCTTTTTTTCTTCATGTTATATTTATCATTATGATAATATTTAGATTTATTTTGTTGTTTTATCCCATATAGGGATATTTGCAAATATGTGCTCGACTCTGAGGCTCTGTTTGGTTGGAGGCCAGGATATGGTCAAAATGGCCTCCAACCATTTTATTAAAAATAATAATAATAAAAAATTAAGTATAATATATTAAAAATTATATAAAATGTGAATAAAGTGAAATTTTTACATTAAAATTTATATGTTGGGGATGAAATTTTTTTTAATAAAATAACCTCTGACTAAACAGAATCTTAAGACTATCTTTATTAGATTGATGTATTATTGTATTTTGTCACATTGATGTATTACCCATATTACTTCATATGCAGCTCATCTTTCCTCTTAGTTTTGATGTGTAGCAAAACGGGAGAAATGATTGATTCAGGTTACAACTATTATTACATGTGTTGATTCTTCGTATATAGTTCTATTAATTTTGTGATATCTTATTTGTAATATTATTATTTATGAGTATGTTATGATGTGTGTAGCTCTATTTATTATGATATTATCTACCTCGGTGGTTTTATGGATATATACATGTATATATATAATCACAAAGCATATGGCTTGCATATATTGTGAATTTTCTATTTCTTGTTTTTGTGAAAAGCTCAATTACAAGGGACACTACTAAAACTTTGCCTAAGGGAGTACCAATCATCACTCCAGAGAGAGTTAGTGGAAACTATATTTTCTTACACAGTGAAGAAGAAAAGTGACATTGCTTTTTTTATTTAGTTTTCCATTTGTTCTTTGTTCTCTCTCTCTCTCTCTCTCTCAATCTTTCTTTATCAATTCTTTCAAGTGAAAAGAGAAAATGTATTGATTTAGGTGAGTGAAACATAGAAGGTGAAGATAGTGGTATAATGTGTAAAAGAGCTTTTCCATTGCCTTAGTGAGAAAAGAATTTGTTTTGTGGATTTAATGTATACTCCTTTGGGCTGTGAATATAAGCACAGTGAGCTACTGAACTACATAAATTCCTGCATTTTCTAGTTGAAAATTTCTTTTCTTTCTTCCACATGTGTACTCTTTTACTATTACTAACATTTTTCTGTGTTGTGTTAATAGTTTTTATTATCAAATTTTCGAGTAAATGATAGACAGATGAGAGTTTATGTATCTAACCTCAAACAATTGCTTGACATAAGGTAAGGATGATGAATATTTTGAAGCTACTCATAAATATCATTTAGGAATGACTGATACAGTATACACGAGAGCCAATATGTTTAACAACCAGCCCAGCATCCTCACAACTAGAGAAAAAACTTGCCTCCTCACCGCCAATCCGACGTCGCCAGCTCATCAAGAACAAAGGTTTCTGCAATTGTAGTTCCTCCCCTACAAAAAATTAGGCCTTAAGGCTGTCAGGAATATGGCTACAAACAAACCAAGCATTGTCTTGTTCGAGGTTATTTATTTGTTTTTTTGAACATGAGTTGAGCTTTAAAAAATTTCATTTAAGCTAGTTTATTTAACTTATTTTCGAGATCAAATCGTTCTCGAGGTTAATCAAGTTTACGTAATTTAACAAACTTGGTATGTAAAGATAAAACAAAAAACACTAATAACAGTCACAAGTTTCATTACTGGATAAATTAAGAATAAAACTACTAATATTAAATATAACAAAAAGGTAAATAAATAGACTAGATGACAAAAAAGATCAATGAACAAAAAATAAGCAATAGAAATAAACAAATGAACAAGATGAAGAAAAATATGATGATACAAAATTTATTTACAAAAAACTATAAGCAACAAAACATTTTATGTGATCCCAACATGTTAACTGAATCTCATACTACATTGTAAGTAGTCAATATCAAGCTATCGTTAAGCATGTTGGAATACATGCTTAGGACTGCTGAATTTGTTAGAGTTTGATTGAGTCAAGTTTGTTCCTTATTTTTAGGAGTTAGTTATTCAGTTTATCATGGCTATTTTTCAGGAATTTGTTATTTTTTAAGCTTTAAATTGTAATGCTTCATGTTAATGAATGTATTCTGATTTCCCTTCAATCTGCAGCAATTAGTTTCAGTTTCCTCTCTTTTTCTCATTGAAAAATTCCAACAATTGGTATCAGAGCTTTCTTCTTAAGGGACCTGTGTATAAGTTTGAGCAGTAATGGAGACCGAAGCTAGTTTCTCCTCAATTGCTCCGCCGGTGTTCGACGGAGACAACTACCAAATTTGGGCAGTACGCATGGAGACATACCTGGAAGCTTTGGATCTCTGGGAAGCAGTGGAAGAAGACTATGACATTCCTCTTCTCCCGGACAATCCCACAGTGGCTCAAATTAAAGCACAGAAGGAGAAGAAGACAAAGAAGTCCAAGGCAAAAGCTTGCCTGTTTGCTGGAGTTTCCTCCACGATCTTCACTCGTATCATGTCATTAAAAACAGCAAAGGAGATCTGGGATTATTTCAAAGCTGAGTATGAAGGAGATGAAAGAATTAGAGGGATGCAAGTGCTGAACCTAGTTCGTGAATTTGAGCTGCAAAAGATGAAGGAGACAGAAACCATAAAGGAGTATTCTAACAGACTACTCAACATAGCAA
>JAEMOT010001640.1:86121-143671 GCA_019297695.1 Apostasia ramifera | reverse complement strand
GATCAAGAATGCTGTGATTTGTAGGAAGATTTTAATGGATCTCAATTTGGAGCAGAAAGAAAGTACTGAGATTTTTGTTGACAACCTAGCTGCCATTACCATTTCCCATAACCCTGTGTTTCATGGGAAAACTAAGCATTTTAACATCAAGTTGTTTTTCTTAAGAGAAGTGCAGAAAAAAAAATTTGTGATTCTGGTTTATTGCAAATCTGAAGATCAGTTGGCAGATTTGTTTACAAAGTCACTTCCAGTCAGCAAGTTTGAGTTTCTAAAGTAGAAACTTGGTATTCGCAGCTCCTAAAGCAAGGAGGAGTGTTGGAATACATGCTTAGGACTGCTGAATTTGTTAGAGTTTGATTGAGTCAAGTTTGTTCCTTATTTTTAGGAATTAGTTATTCAGTTTATCATGGCTATTTTTCAGGAATTTGTTATTTTTTAAGCTTTAAATTGTAATGCTTCATGTTAATGAATGTATTCTGATTTCCCTTCAATCTGCAGCAATTAGTTTCAGTTTCCTCTCTCTTTTTCTCATTGAAAAATTCCAACAAAGCATAACACTACTATACATTACCAGTAAATGTTATATTGAGCATGTTATTGAATCTTAAATAAACATATATGTTCATAAACAAAATAGGCAAGCCTATACACAAACAGAAAAACAAGCCGAGAACATGATCTATCAAGCTTGTTTGCTTACTATTCAGGCATCTAAATAAGTATTTATGCTTGTTTGATAAGCTTAACAAACAATCATAAAACCAACTCTTATAAGCTGAGCTGATCTGCGAATTTTAACATATTGTTTACTTATAGCCTTATGGATAACAGAGACGTGCTCTAGCTTTACCTGATACAGTAACAATCCTCCTAATTTCAGAACTTCCAGCAAGTTCATTGCTTTTATTTTGCTTGTATGACTTGAGGAGAAACGACAGAGTTTTGACTAAGTTTGGGTACTGTTTCACGTCTAGAATAAAGAAGTTGAAGCATAATCAGATACAGATAAAATAAGATCATTAATATATGAAAAAAGATACTTACATAATAGGATATCACTTGCAATGATCAAATCCCAATATGGTTCAGAAACTGGAAAATCTTCACCCCAAGAATCTGAACTAAGAATATTCTGATCTTTAGTATGCAAGAACCAGAAAAAACATGCTTCGAGTATCCATCAACAGAATTCAGAAGCCAATCCAAATTGTTGTTCCCAGTAGTACATATGTGATCCTAGTCAAATGGTCAATTCATATGCCTCACTGCTAGTTACATAGTTGACGGGTTCACTAAAGCCTGGCAGCATAGATTAAAGTGGAGAACTTGAACTTCATTCTAAAGGAACTATGTGTAACTGAATTTAAAATTACATACACAAGTGTTTCAAAGTCATTATGCAGTTGAAAGTTAAACACGAAGTAGACAAATAACTGATTCATAAAGCGGACCAGTTGGCATGCATCTGCATTTGCATACTTCATGTATGACAGAACACACCTCAACAAGAGGAAAAACTTCAAGAAAAAGAGATAAAAATACATGAGCATTTGCATAATTATCTACAAAATAGGACTTACGTCTGATGTGCGGCAAGACATTTACTTCATTGATTTTGCAATTGTGAGCTATGTTTTCTTCCAGTTCCTTATCATCAAAATCTGATGTAGTGATGTCAACTCCAAAAGATTTTCGGATGAAAATGGCCAACGCTCCAGTTCCACTGGTAAAGATGAATGTTATTCAATTAAATTAAGACAACAATAATCTACTATGCTGCAACTGTGAGAACATTGGCAAGGGAAGATCAATAATGAATCGAGATGCAGCCATATGAATGACTTTGAACAATGGATAGCACTATTTAAATAGAGGTGAAGAGTGACAAGAAATCCATGTAGTTGAACCCAACTACATTACAATTCGTTGTTGCCATATTGTTTACCATACCAAATTGGCTCTATCCACAAATATAAATACACAAGAATTTTGGGTTAACATTTCAATACATCCCCTCATGCCCAAAGACAATAGAACATATTAATATTGATGAATCTGGGACCCTCAATTTCAAAAGCTTCACAAGTGTATCATGCTCCTTGGAAATCTAAAACAAGTGCTTTATTGATATTCAAAGACAAGACATTCCACTCAAAGTCAAAATAACAATATTGGCTTTTATAAGTCAATTAAGTTAAACTAATTATCGAATTATCAAATTTTCCTTTTCTTTTTTTTTGGAACTCAGCCTTAACTGTCACCAAAAAGAAAGACAAATACAACAAATAGAAGAAATAAGATCCTCTGAGAAGTTCAAGCACAACTCTGGTGGAAGAGATATACCTCATACCCACACTACATCACCAATAGAAGTAAGAAAAATAACAAAAGCAGCCATCCTATCGACGATTTTGTAATCAGCCATCCTATTGATGATTTTGTACACACGTAAGATTCTATAGTCCTTAACAGGGGATAAAACATCAGTCAATGATGCAATCTATAAGAAGCTTAAATTTTTATGTATCAACATGATTATTTACTGTTGCAATGGTTGATTATCCAATAATGAATTGAGGCAGATACCCAACATGATGTAGATACTATTATTGTCATTGTCTTTAAGCGTGAAAGGGCAATTATACATGACAAGTTAGTGATGTTCACAGTATTGCTGCCCAAAGCAGTAAGCTCTCCAAAATATTTAAAGAAAATGTCCAAATAAAACCTTTTAAAAAGTACTTCAGTTCAAGGAACAAGTGTTATTTCATGGGAAACTTAGGACATCGAGCAGACAAGTTGAAACCAGAACATTGTTCTGAATAATTAATTCGGTTTACATTACAAAACAAAAGAAATGCGGTGGTTTTATTCCATCATAGTTGGGTTATATGAAGCCATAATTGAATCATGCAAGCATTGGAAGCATCAATAACCAAATATGTTTGCTACAAATATTTCAAAAGTTAGACTCCACCTGTTAAAGCAAAACAATGAGTACACATTTTCAGAAAAAAAACATAGCTCTACAATCTATACAAATTAAAAACCAGAGCACATCACCAAGTTTCTGCAGGGCATGCATTTTTAAACGCAAATAAACCTTTTCTTGTAACTGACACTGCACTTGAATCCAGTAAATACTTTATTAGACCACAAATATTGACTAACCTTCCCAACTCCAAGATGTGTTTTCCTTCTAGAAGATGCTTATTTTCTGCTAGCCATTCACAAAAGACAAAGGTTCCAGGCCAAAGCAGATTTGCATTGAATTGATGAAAAGAAAACTCCCGAATTGTTAACAGCTGCAAACATTCCAGTATTGAGAAAGATAATTGAAACAAGTTATCAACCTTGAAAAGAGTGAAGTACAGGGAACCATTCCAACTCTCTATCATTCTTATAAATAACTATAGCACTAAGGGGTGTCTTTACTTGGATGGAATGAATATTCCATTCCACCCTTATTTCATATGGAATAATTATTCTCATATTTACTTTGGTAGAATAGTTATTCTATAGAAATCTCTATTCCACATTTCATGAAAGTTATTCCTCTCACCCACCCAAGGAATAGCTATTCCTTGTAGGCTAAAAATATTATTCTAAAATTACCCTTGTGAACACGCATTCACACATACACATACACATACATATGCATATACATGTACACATATACTACGTGCATATATATATATATACTTATAGAAGCTACATTCATCTAATTGTTTGTCTAAAATAAAATCTAATAGTAATAAATAATATGAACTTTAATTAAGATATATTCATGGATATTTTAGTACTTTTCTTTTCTATTAACTTTTTATTTTAAATTCTATTCCATCCAAGTAAACAAATGAATTGTTATTTCATTCCCCTTGGAATGAGAATTCCATTCTCAAATGATAATTCCATTCCAACCTTATTCTATTCTATTGAAGTAAATGTACCGTAAAAAATTTAGCCTATTCTCCTATTAACTACACATTATTGCCTTGTGGCTATCACTGTATTAAACACATATATTTGCATGAATATGCCTAAAAATCCTAAAACTCTATCAACCTTAATGATTTTGATGATAAAAATCATTTCAGATTTAAGGACTAATACTTCTTTCCTTGGAAAGTGTTGGAAGATTGTTATGTAACAAAACCTAGACACACTTAAGCTATACTACAAAAAGTCCACCAAGGAAAGAAAGTTCGAGCATCATTGTCTACTTTGTTTTTCTTTTTGAGGAATATTATTTATGTAAACAGGCTTAGCTATACCAAAATTAACGTGTCAAATTAGCCTACATCACCTTAGGAACCATCCCTAGTGTTTTCTCGAAATATTAGGAATTTTCAAGATTTTTTCTAAAGTTGTCTTGTTGGGCCATCCAATTCCTACGATCAGATTCATGTGACCAAGCACATATTTCGCATTCACTAGTTTTAATTTTCCATTACAATAGTGAACCATAAAATGTAGTAACCTTGGTATCTTTAGTTCACCTCCTAAAGGTGATCGACCACATTGACCAGTCAAATTATATCTAAAGGGCGAATTGTTTAGCATCCATCCCTTAGTTTAGGCACCTTCCACATTGTCCAATTGACACTAACACATAATATAACAATATGCAGATTTGTACTGGATTACTAGTTTCTCTCTCGATTAGCAAAAAGCAGCCCTTTTTTGTCATTCCTCACCAATACTCTGTACCCTACTTATCTCCCTATAAGTTGGTATAATGCCTCTATTCCAATGCTTTCTTCCATTGGCCTCAACCCTTTCTTGTTTTTTCTACTTTCACTCCTAAAATTCAAGAGAGGTTGTAGATTTGAACATTAGCCCATGAAAAGGATCAACTGAAGGCTATGAAATCCAAATAAGATACGACGATACAAATATGATATGACTAATTTTAAAAAAGTAGGATATAAAAACGTTAAGATACAATAGTTATATATTTATATATATGTTTGTATATAATGCACCATATTCTCATATTTAAAGTGTAACTCGTATGATTGACTAGAATGACTTATACACCTCATTGATATTAATTTCAAAAATATCATTTGAACTTTCTTCAAATTAATTATATTTTTTTAACATGATTGATACAACTAAAGACAATATTATGAACAATCTAGTTTAAAAAAATAAAAACATCATTTAACAACTACTGAATTTTAAAAAACCTTGAATTTAAAATAATATCATAAAGTTTATTTAATTGATTCTCTTTTAGTCACATATTATTTAGGTGAGATGAGACTTTAAATATATATTAATAGATTAGATTCAGTTTCACTTTAAATCTAACTCAAATCAATAAACTCAATGTAAATAATACATAATTGATATATAATACAATTATTGTGATCTGAATTTAAATATATATTGCTCTAATCAAAGTAGATGCATGTTATGCTCTCTCTAAGTCTTTGACTTAATAAATAGATAATATAAACAAATCAAAATCATATATTTTTTGCAATACAAGCTCGATTGAAGTAAAGAAGCATAACTGGCGTCCAACGAAAGCAGAGTATCGGTTGATATAGAGGCCCATCTGTGCAAATGTGAAAGGATCCAAATCACAACTCACAACATTAGAAGGAGAAGGATAGACAAGAAATTATGACTTGGGCTAGGATCATAAAAAGTGACTTTACATGGAGCTTAATGGAAAGAAGTCCAAGAAGTTTCCCAAAATAAGTTTGGCATTAAGGCA
Source organism: Apostasia ramifera (assembly GCA_019297695.1). Taxonomy (NCBI): domain Eukaryota; kingdom Viridiplantae; phylum Streptophyta; class Magnoliopsida; order Asparagales; family Orchidaceae; genus Apostasia; species Apostasia ramifera. Next base: position 137,943 of record JAEMOT010001640.1, on the reverse strand, counting down.
CAAGACAGCATACAACATTTCTAACAAAATAAGAATATGATTTTCTAAGTAATAAGCGAATAAAGCAGAATATTCATAATAGGAGATGCTAGTTAGCTAAAAGCCTGAAACCATATCAGAGCTTTCAATAACTCCAAACTAAGTGAAGGCTACTACCACTATAATATAAACTTTAAGGGTTTGTTTGTTTACAAAGGTTAATAAAATTAAAATTAAACTTGAATGAAAATATTTTTTATTGAAAGTTGTGAATTATGTGAAATAAAGTTAGTTATTACATTAAAATGCAAAAAAGATGTGATATAAATTTATTATTATTTTAATATGACGTGAAATAAAAGTAATTTTTTATGTTGAATTATATATATTATGTGAAATATAACTAATTTTTAATATTAATGTTTATGGCATGTGATATGCCTAGTTAAAATTAACCAAATTAATTTTAAATGGGCTAAACAAACATGATTTACAACAGATAAGGGTGATATTGATCTATACGGACATGTGTGATTTTGACATAAATTGGACCAGACACTCAAACACTAATTAAAAAGGAAGAATACATCCTGTAAAAAGGGTATGAACGTGCTATAACTTAAACCATCAGCACGAAGAGGTAGAATACCATTCCAGAAAAAGTATGAGTTCTCTCCACGTACTGCTGGTGATCCTGCAAATCCGCTTCTTCCACGTCTCTCTCTGACAACATGAACAAGGTGGCAGTTTTTAATCACCTATTCTGTTTTTTCCATTGAAGTTGTAAACGGGATATGCACGATACCTTCTTCCTCCTCAATGAATAGGGAAGAAGGAGAGAAGAGCGCAATGTCCATGGCCTCCAGATGGCGACACAATCAGAAATCAGTAAGTGTTGATATCACCTCGTCAGCCGAGGAAGATAAGCCAGGCAGTAGCAGAGGTAGCGGGTACCTTCAACCTGAAATTTTCGTTAGGGATGAAGGTGCTGCACCCGATCGGTAGCTCCGTTGATGATAGTGCTACCGCAAACGATGCAGCGGGGATAATATGCGGGGACGGCGGCTGTCCAACAAGGAAATGCAGCGCGGCGGCGCTTGCAGCTCCGTTTGCCGATCCTTTTTTTTTTTTTTTTGTGTGTTCGCCGATCGAATTTCACTTGCAAGTAATGGACTAGGCCAAAGCAATGGGCTAGTCGTCGTAAGCCGGGCTTTCACTTGGTCGAGCCAGACCTGACTTTTGGGCTTAAAACCGTTCGCCAAGTCCACCAACCAAGTGGGCCAGCTTAGCTCGTAGGCCTGCTAGGCCCAATTTGTTTTAAAAAAAATGTGTAAATATAAAATAAAATAAAATAATAATATTATAAATTATATTAAATGTTAAATAAAGTGATTATTTAATACTAAAATTTATATAAAATAAGATATAAAATAATTTTTTATTTTTAAAAAAGTAAAATAAATTTTTTAATTATAGCTAAGATTTTTTTCAGAGTCGCTATCTGAGGTTGCATTCCTTGAGACGAGCCACTCAGCTTCTTCTAGCACCTATTTGTTTGACAGTTCAAAATTAATCTGATTTAATTTTAAATAAGCATCTCACATCTCACATAAAATTTAATATTAAAAATTAACTTTATTTCATATTATCACATATTATCAAAATAATAACTAACTTATATCATATTCTTTAATGTCTCAATATAATAACTAACTTTATTTCACATCATTCATAATTTTTAATAAAAAAATATTTCTATTTAAATTTAATTTTAACCTTATTAAATTTAAATCTTACAAACAAATAGAGCCCTAATGATGCTAACTAAATCAAAATTTCGGCTATCTATTGGAGCTAACTCTAATGACTCTTTCCAAAGTTTAAATTGCTTTTGATTTTGATCTGAAGGCATGACATTAAACTATAGATTAATTAATCTCATATAAGAATTAAGAGTGAAAACAATTTGATTAAAAAAAAATGCTGGTTTGAAATTAGCTTGTGGCTCGAATTATTTTGATTCGAGCCAACTCAAGTTGAATTTATATTAGATTTTTTTGTTTAAATTGATTCGATCCGAGCCGACTCTATTCGATCTGATGCCGGCTAAAAAAAATTCCTAGAGCCAAAAAATTAGCTCGTGGCTCAGCTCGAAAAGTTCAATTCGAGCTAAGAATGAAACAATTTTCAAGCAATTTTCGATGTTCGAACTAAACTCTCACCCCTAATAAGAATTGCTGACCCTTACTGTCAACACAATTATAATTTAGTCCTTCAATTGAACTTCTTATTAACGCCATTTGAACTACTTGAATTACACTCCAAACGGTGGGTTAGGAAGCTCAAAATTTAAAGCAATTACAGAAGAATGAGTGAGGCTTATTTATGGTTGTAATTATAATTGGTGGTCAAATTGTCAAGAAGAGTGAGTGCTTTAGATACCTTCAATCATATAAAATGATAATGAAATAGATAATGAAGTTATTAGCAGGATTCAAGCAGAATGGGTAAAATGGAGAAATGCTTCTGGCGTGTTGTGCGATAAAAAAATTTCATACAGAATTAAGGATAAATTTTATAAAACTGTAATAAGATCAGTGATGATATATGGCACTGAATGCTGGCCTGCAAAGAAGAATCATACAAATAAAATAAATATTATAGAAATGAGGATGCTAAGGTGGATGTGTGGATATAGAGAAAACATACTGTTGACGTAGGATGTGGGGGTCCCAAGAAACATTAAAGAGAAAGAGAGTTCTGGGAGACGGCGGCGCGCAAGGGAGGGTGAGCCTGTTAATGAAAGCTCAAGGAGAAGACTAGTTCAGAGCAACCAGAAAAGCATACAGAGATTTAAGGTGGTTTAGGGAGGAAATCCCCTACGTCCACCGGTCCATCAGCAAAGAGATTCACTAATAGGAAAAATGTAGCCTTGAAGGCTTGTACAATGCTTTCTTAGGGAAAAGAAGAAAAAGAAGAAGAAAATGAGCTCCTCAGTTGGGGCCCTAATACAGTGAGAGTTGTCTTAGAGAGAGAGAGTTCTCTATCGTTCTTAATTATCAGTCGCTCCTCTTGCCCCTCCCCTTTCTTTTAGATATAGTTAGAGCTCTCTCTTTTGAGGACTGTTTCAGCGGTATTTATAGCCGGTGGGGATGCGAAGCTTTATCCAGGTTTTCCGATGAAAATAGGTGATGAGTAAGCTCTAGAGTCCCCGCCGTTCGCCTGCCGCCTAAGAGACCTGAGAATGTGAAAGGAAGGTGATGGCATTTAATACTAGTACCTTTTCTGGGGATTCGTGACTGTTGGGGCATACGGATTCTTGATCTGCGGATCTCGGGGATGGGCGCCATGTACGAGGAGCGACGTGGTAGGTGGAGCTGATTGTGACAGGCGGTACTTCGTATCCTCGTGCCCGAGGTTATCAGGTTTGTCCTGGGATATCGGGAACGAGGTTAGGCTGAACCCTCGTGGCCGATGTTTGACCTGGTCAAGAGTTCTACAAAACCTGAAGCTGAGTCAGCAAATTAATCAATCAAATGGAGGCCAGCAAGGCGCCACTTGTTCGGTCAGGATGCAGCACAGGAACCACGTGTTAACATCAGCCCCCCGCATTGTCAGGGCGCGAATATTGATATGGGTCCTGGAATGCGAACCGTCGTGAGAGTGGACGCGCTGCCCAAGGCCTGCAAGGATAAGATGGGGGCAGCGCCCACCGCTTCGCATTTCCTTCCTTTGCCTGTTGAGTTTTGCAAGAGGGTGAGAGCCATTACGGAGATGGCGGAGAGAAAATGGATGATCGCGTCTGGCTTCTCTAAGAAAAGAGCCGGAGCACCTCCGGTCGACGCCCCTCCAGAGAAGAAGAGACTTTCGGAGTTACTCGAAGGGTCGCCGAAGCCGCCGGAGGCAGTCGCGTCTTCGGAGGCGGAAGTTCTCACAGCTAGGGTTGTCGTCGCTTTGGTGAAAACATTGGAGTCTCTCCAGAGTCCGGTGAGTGCAGAAACTGCGGGAGTGGTGGTAGTTTCTGACTCTCCAGTCATGCCGCCTTCGAAGGTTAAGGAGTTAAAGGAGGTGGTCTTGGTAGGGGAAACATCTACTGGAGAAAAGCTGGCGCCGGGGAAGATCATGCTCAAGGACGAAGAGTTTGAGCGGCTCTTTCCCGGGCTTGGGGGTTTTTCTGAAGGTGTGGGGGAGCCATCCCTGGTTGTTGGTAGGCCTACTCCCCTAGGAGCCCCAGTTCCTGCTTCTGAGAGGAAGAGGAAGTCCTTCCTCCTTTCTCTCCCTCCGTTAGATCTTGGCGGTGAGGAAGGGAAGAAGGAGGGAGGCGCTAAGGAGAAGAAGGAAGAGTCTCTCCTCACTGCCTCTGGTACTGGAGGGTCAGAGGGCGAGGCGGAGAAGGTGATGAAAAAGAAAGGAGAGGCCCTCCAGGCTGTCTCCAGCGCCCCTTTTGGTACTGAGGGGGCCTGGAGTATGCTGGGAGACCGGCTATGTGAGATAAGGCGGGCAGAGGAGAAGATCTTGGGGAACATCTCCGAAGTCCTGGAGGTGATAAAGTCTCTGAAGGGCAAGGAGGATGTGGAAGCCCGCTGCCTTCGAGAGGTGAGGGAATTGGAGGGCGCTCTGTCTCAAGCTACAGAGCGCTCTTTGGCTGATCAGAAGGGGCAATTGGGGAAGATGTACCAAATGGAAGATAGGTTAGCTTCCCTAGCCCAGGTTAATGCGGAGTGGGCTAACAAAAGTGAGATTGCGAGAGGAGAGTTTAATCACAATCTGGCGGGTGTGAATCAGGCCCACTCCGCCCATATCAAAGACCTCCAAAAAAGAATAAAAGATTTGGACGATGATAGGGATGCTTTGAGGGAGGAGAGAAGGAGATTAAGGGAGGAGCTGACCAAGGCCAGGGAGGCTTCGTCAGGGGCGAAGGAGGCGGCCTTTGAGGCTTGTCGCCGGGAGGAGTTGTTGAAGTCTGAAGTTCGCTCTCTGCGAGCCTTAGGAGGACCTGGAGGAAACGGTGAGGAGGGCAGTGAAGATTGTCAGCGCCTCGCCGGTGGGTCGCCATGTGCAGAACCAGGTTGCCTTTGACGCTCTTCTGTAGACATTGGTTGATGTAAGTACCTTAAACCAGGAGAATATCAGAGACCTAGCGGTTCTTCCCTTCTGTGGTCCTAAGGGGCTAGACAGGTTCTTCGATGCTGGGAGCCGCTCCCCAGAGGAGATTCCTCCACCAAGGTCCTATGCAGGTTGGGGGAGAAGTTGGTCTCCTCAACGCGGGACTTCAGGAGAAAGCCCTGCTACTCCTTTGGAAGCCAGGTGGCTAGGCCGACGCGATTCCCCTAAAGGTCAGCGGCAAGAGCAACAGTTGAGCCTGAAGTAACTGGTCCTCCTCCTCAACTAGCTCCTCATCCTGATAGGAGAATCTTCTTCTTTTGAGGTACTTGAAGGATCCATTTTTTGGATGGACAACCTGCAAGAGGAACCCAGGGTAAAGGAGGCCTGGAGGATCCTTCTCTCTGAGTCATCTGAAGGATGTACTTTTCGGATGGACAACCTGCAGAAAGAACCTAGAGAAGAGGAGACCTCAAGGAGGAGGGGCCCTGGTTAAGAGGTCTGAATTCGTCAGACCAGGTATTTAAGTTCTGAAGCCTTGTATTTATCTTTGTTCTTTTCCTGTACTCATGAGAGAAACATGTGAGGACAAAAATAGATTTGTAACAAATTTTATTATCAATGAAATATATTTTTCCTTTTCAAAGACTTGTGAATGAATTCTTTTGTATGTCTTTTCTTTCGTGTTTGAGATAGGTATCACGAAGTTGGTGAAAAGAGAACATGAATTCATAAGTGAAAGTAAAGACTTAGTAAAGGAATTCAGAAAAATTTTTAAGTAAAAAGATGAAATAACTATCCCCGTGCACGATACTAGAGTATCGGGCATAAGGAAGAAAATGACCATCGCTTGCACCCTCGTACACGATGGTAGGATATAGATCATAAGAGAGAATAACCTTCCCTCGAATCATCGTGCGCGATGGTAGGATTCTGTAGACGACGTACGACGGGATGGGGAGAAGTGACGCTTCGTAAACTGTGCGCCGCTTTGAGACCCGTGCGCCGCTTCGATTCCTGGGATTGTCAGAGAGTACGAGCGGTCTGATGACGCTCGTGCGCTGATCAAGGAGATCAGACGGTCGGAAGGCGGAGGACCACGGTTTGTTTCCTATAAAGGCCTTTTTAGGAGGGAACGATGAGCTTCGCCTTCCTTCCAAACCCTAAGTTCAAAAGAAAACACTCATTCCGTCTGCTCGAAAGAAACTGAACAATGGGAGGGAGAGAAATCGAGTGGGCTGAACTGGCCGAGCAATTTCGGAAGGACACTAGCTACCAGGAGTCCCTCATGATGGAACATGAGGTACTCAACACGACCAAAGGGTTCAGGGGGAACCCCCTCTTGATGGTCATCCTGCCTACCGCCAACCTCCGGCCAAACAATCCCCCTGAGGGGGCGGTATACGTATACAGGGCGCAAGTGGAATACAGTCTGATGCTGCCGCCGCAATCGGAGTTCAAAGAAGTCTTGAACTCATTCCAACTTGTGCCAGCACAACTTTCCCCTAACGCCATCGCCTACATGTATTCCTTCCTGAAGCTACTTCAAGCCAGGGGAATAGCATGGAGCCTGACGCTGTTCAGGAGTTTGTTTAGTTGGAAGACGGTTCCAGGGTATGGGGGGTTCCTGGCCTTGCGGTCGAGGATGAGAAAGGCGATGTTCTCGGGGGCTAGTAGTTCCCACTCAGACTGGAGGGATTTTTACTTTTTTGTTGGCGGGGATTTGGAGATCCTCTTGACGCCTGGAGTTTGCCCTACCGAGTTCATCGGGGACGCCCAATGGATGGTCGGTACGTCCATCCAGAGGAACCTGGAAGCTTTGAAAGGGCAGAGCTAGCCCCTGAAGGACTTCCTAAAGCTGGTGAAGAACGATGTGTCCCTGTATGCCAAGTTACAGGGATATACCATCTTCAAAGAAGTTGCTCCCCCTTCCAGAACAGTCCTGATGAAAAGGGCTAGAAGGGGGCAGCCCCCCGCCGTCCAACTCAGCAAATAGGTTGCCGGAGTGGAAGGGGAGGAAGAGGCAGAGGTCCCAGAACCGGTCTGCGACGGGATACCCATCAACTTGGTGTCCTCACCGGAGGACTCTGCGGATGACGAAAAAACTCTGGTCGAGATTATGGAAGAAGCAGGCAAAGGGAAGGAACCTGCAACATCGGCCAGGCCTAAGGCAATCCCTAAAGGTGCCGCGGGGATTGCCATAGTAGAAAAGGGGGAGGAAGGAGGCCAAAAATGGCCAAGGAAAGGAGAGGGTGGAGGTGCCTTGTCCGGAAGAGGAAGCAGTGGTCACCTCCTGCCAGGCTTTGATCCCCAGCAAAGCCCTTAGAAAGAGAAGGAGTCCCTCTGAAGGGAACAGCCCAAAACCCCCTTTGAAGAAGGGGAAGAGCGCCGAAGAGGGGGGGGGGGGACACCGGCGAAGGGCGCGAATGGGAGAAAACCGTGGAGCCCCCGCTATGCACCAACTTCACCGGGGAGTTTACAGGTGAAGGAACGAAGGTTACCGTGAGTGCGACGGAAGTGGAGAGAAAGATGATCGTCGTCTCACAGCAAACTTCGAGCCAGTTCAACCCCGTTCGAGGAGATCTGGGACTGATCCTGGGGGGAGGACTGGCGACCAGGGATCTGGAAGAGAAGTTGGAAAGGTCCTCTACGACGGATCTTTATGCCCAGATGGCTAACAGGGTGGCGACGGTAAGGACTCATTCTCCTTCTTCTGGCTAACTCTCTGTAGATGCTGATCTTATTTCCATTGTAGGTGCTTGCCCGTTTGCCGTTGGTTTTGAATAGGGCTCTGAGGGTAGAGGAGCAGATGTTGGATCAGACCGGCCAGCTGCATCATCAGAATGAAGAAATCGAAGCCCTGAAGGTCCAACTGGCGATGGAGTCCTCCCTTGGTGCCCTACAGGAGGAATTCTCAGTTTACAAGTCTGCGATGAGTGCGCTAAAAGCCGATAACAAAGCCTTGAGGGAGAAGCTGGATAAAGTCGCCGGAAACCAGGAAGCCGTCGTTGTGGAGAGGTCTGCGACGGCTGTTCAGGCCTATAAAACTAGTTTACCTTGCAGGAAGGAACAGTTAGACGGGATCAGGCAGGCCTGGGAAGGATTGGCCCCCACTTTGATGCAAGAAAGCAAGGTTACTGCTGCAGATCTTGGGGAAGTGAATCCTTTTCCTTGTATGGCCGTAGATCCTATTTATAAGGAAGAAGGGTTTGACTTGACTGACGATACCATCCATCGGCTTTTTGACCTTTTGGATGGAGTCAGTGAAGGCTAATCCGTTTTCTTACAAAATGATGTAATCCTTCTTGTAAATTTATCATTGAATAAAAAGGGAGTTTGTTTATCACATACCTGCTCATTCTGTTGTGTATGAGCTGTATAAGTACCTTTGCATAATGTATGAAGTTTTCTGATTGTAATTCCCCTCCAACAGGTTGATGGTAAGGGGTTTTGGATCACATGTTGCTTCCATCTTTGAACTTTAAACTGTGCGGGTCCATATAGGGAAGAACAATAATAGGAGAAATCCCGTCCGAGGAGTTTACCTGACCCAATGCCAAAGGGACTTGATTGTCTTAAAACATCACGGTCGATGTTTGTACCTAGGGCATGGGCTGACCTCGAGGGTTCCCTGAATTCAGTAAGAATACTCCTTACACCTGCGCAGGAAAGAAGTATCGATAATAGTGGAGATCCTGCCTAGGGGGAGTTATCTGACCCAATGCCAAAAGAACTTGTTCGTCTGAAATATCGTGCACGACGTTTGTACTTGAGGCAAGGGCTGACCCTCTTGGAGTAGCAGTTATCCTAGTGGGAAGCGAAGGCACCCTGCTTAGGGGGGACCTGTATCGTGATTCGATATCTGGGACAGCCCTAAGGTTACGAGAAAGCCTTCAGACCTTCCGCTGGCCAGATGGGCTTATGGAAGGGTCCCAGATGTTTGTAGGAAACCCCGCCTGCCAGGCACTGCTAGGCTTGATGATCACCGTATTAGTGAAGGTTAGCTGTGAGCTCATCGTGCTCGAGATCCGAAACCTCGGGCACAATGATTGAGACTTGAGTTCTGAGATCATACCTGAGCGACACTAAGGTCGATTATATATATATTCCGGTACATAAGGATCACTTGCCATGAGCACGTTGGAAATATGAAACCCCCGAACAATACAAAGAAACCCAGATTGTTTGAGAATAAACCCAGAATTTGGTGTTTGAATTCTGCATAAATGAATCCTTCAATTGAATCTGTACAAATGAATAAATATAGAGCACCCAGATGAACTGTAGTAAGAAACTATGCGTAAAATTCCTTCAGGTCGTCCCCACTCCAACTCCTGGGGATCTGAGTGCCCTCAGATCCTTTAAGTGGGTTTGGATGCGGGTACAAAGAAAAAATTTTAGAATAATTTAAAAAAGTTAATATCAGAGATACCTCAGGAAGAAATATTATTTATCAGAGGAGATCTAAACAGATATATTAGAAGTATTGTTGAGGAATTGAATAGTATCTATAATGAGTGATTTTAGGGAGACAAACAAGGAGAGTAAAACTATTTTAGAATTTTTCTTAACGTATGATCTTGTAATTGTTAATACTTTATTCAAAAAAAGAGATGAGCATGTTATCACTTACAAGAATAAATTTTTAAAAACTCTGATTATTTTTTCATAAAATATGATAGTTTAGATTGTAAAAATTGTAAAGTCATTCTAAGTGAATGTTTGACTACCCAATATCGATTAATGGTTTTAGATCTTAAGATAAAATATTAGAGAAAGAAAAATAAGCCAAAATACTACCCTAGAACTTGATGGTAAAATCTAAAAAATGAGAATAGATGTATCGTTAAAAAGAAGGTTATCCAAAAAAATAACTCCAAATAATAAAGATACTTGATAGTAAAAAAATGATGTATAAGAAAAAAATTAAGGAGAAGAGAATTTGTTATAAAGATTAATTTATGAATAAGAATAATGATAAGTGAGAGAAATATAAACGTTTGAGGACCAAATCTCCCTGATTAAAAGCTCTGGGCTTAACCTTCCGGTTGTAGTATTGTTCTATTCGTCGTTTGTGCTCTAAGCGTTTTAGTGCTTCCAGTTCTCTTTTTTGCTCTAAGAGATCTAGGTCAACTCTTCGTGAATCATTGTTTTCATCTGCCCATATTTGCAAAGTCTCGGGCTCGAAGTTAGCTGCAGCCTCTATTCTGGGAGAGAGGTATTCTAGCTCAAGTGGTATAACAGCGTTCATTCCAAACGAAAGGGAGAAAAGGGATTCTTGAGTAACCTCGGATGGGGCTGTATTGTATGCCCAAAGGGCACCAGGTAGTTCTTCTGGCCAACGAGTTTTGGCGCCGTCCAGGCGCTTCTTCAAGATATTTAGAATGTTCTTGTTAGCTGCCTCCGCCTGACCGTTGGTGTGGGGATGCCAAACAGAAGCATACTTGAGGTTGATCTGGTGCTCTCCGCAGAAATCATGGATCCTCTGATTGGCAAACAGAGTGCCATTATCTGTGATAATTATCATTGGTATGCCATACCTGCAGACGATGTTGGCCCAAAGGAAGTTCTCAATATTTTGAGCAGTGGGCTGAGTAAGTGGCTTAGCTTCAATCCACTTTGTAAAGTAGTCGACTGCAACTAGTATCCACTTGTAGCCCTTCATGGCCATAGGCATTGGTCCTAAGAAATCCAGCCCCCAAATAGCGAAGGGCCAAGATGAGTTGATAGGTTTGAGGTAACCTACAGGTTGACGTTGCATGTCAGCGTAGTACTGGCATTGAGGGCACTTCTCCACAAATACTTGAGCGTCCTTGTGAATGTTGGGCCAGAAGAAACCCTGGCGTAGGATTCGCATAACCAGGCTTCTGCCCCGGGCATGTGTTCCACATTCCCCTTGGTGTACTGCTTCCATAACCTTCAAGGCCTCTTCTGGTCTCAAACATTTGGTAAGGGGTTTGGCATAGGATCTCCTGTAGAGTTCTTCGTCGACGAGGGTGTATTTGGCGCAAGTAAGCTTCAACTTCTGCGCTTCCTGTCGGTTGTCCGGTTGTACCCCATTCTTCAGGTAGTTTAAAATTTCGTCCATCCAGCAGGGGGGTGGTTCTTCGGTAGAAACTTCAGCGCATTCAAAACTAGGACTTTTGAATACCTGAGTTCGGCGGAGGTCGGGAAGCCCCTCCTTCGCAAGTCGATCTGCCACCTAGTTCTCTTCTCGGGGTATGTGCGTCAGGGAGAAATCCTCGAATAGAGAGATTAAGGACTTGGCCAGTTGCAGATATTTTTTCAAAACCTCGTCCTTTGTCTCAAACGTCTGGTTCACCTGATTGACGACCAGCAGGAAATCACTGAACACCTGTATGCATTTCACGGCCATGCTAAGCGCGAAGTTTAATCCCGCAATGAGGGCTTCATACTCTGCCTGGTTATTTGTTACTTTGAATTGAAGCGTCACAGCCTGATGAAGTGTAGCCCCCATTGGGCTGGTTAAGAGAATCCCAGCCCCCTGAGATTGCGACCCGGATGCGCCATCAACATGAAGTGACCAGAGGTTCGCCAAGGTTTTGGCGGGTGGTGGTTCCGACGTAGAAAACTCAGCGATGAAGTCGGCCAGGGCCTGAGCCTTGATCGTTGTTCGTGGGATAAATCTGATGTCGTACTCTCCCAGTTCGATAGACCACTTGAGTAATCTTCCTGAAACCTCGGGGGTATGCAATATCTTTAGGAGCGGTTGATCTGTGACAACCAGAATAGTATGGGATTGAAAGTAGGGCCGCAGTTTCCTGGCAGTCGTCAGGAGGGCCAAAGCGAGTTTCTCCAAAGTGCGATACCGACTTTCAGTGTCTAGGAGGATGTGACTGGTATAGAAGATGGGATGTTGAGCCCCCTTTTCGCTGTCTAGGAGGACCGCCGAGACCGCAGTGTCAGACACCCCCAAATAAAGAGATAGGATCGTACCTTCCTTTGGCGCTACTAATTAATATCGAGGCCGAGGTTAGGTATTTCTTCAGTTCGGTAAAGGCAGCTTCACACTCGCTGTCCCATTGTCCTTTCTTATTGTTGCGCAAACACCGAAAGAAAGGAAAACATCGATCGCTGGCTTTTGAGATAAATCTGTCCAAGCTGTTGATCCGCCCTGCCAGCTTTTGGATCTCTTTCGCCGTCTTCGGAGAGGGCATGCTTAGAATCGCTGATATTTTATCGAGATTGGCCTCTATCCCTCTGACAGAGACCAGATATCCCAAGAATTTTTCTAAAGCAGCGCCGAAGGTACACTTAGCAGGGTTTAGCTTAAGGTTGTACCTTCGGAGAGTATCGAGTGTTTTCCTGAGATCACCAAGATGTTCTGTTAAGGTTTTGCTCTTGACTAGGACGCCGTCTACATAAGCTTCGAGATTCCTCCCCCTCTGATTCCTGAGACTGCGTCAATCATGCGCTGATAGGTAGCACCGGCATTCTTGAGACCGAAGGGCATGACCCTGTAGCAGTAGGTGCCATAGTCAGTGATGAAAGCCGTCTTCTCCTCATCCCCCTTGGCCATCCAGATTTGGTGATACCCGGAGAAGGCATTCAGGAAACTCATAACCTCGTACCCGACGGTATGGTCTACCATCATGTCAATACGGGGGAGAGGATAAGTGTCTTTAGGACAAGCCTGATTTAATGCTCTGAAGTCTACGCACATCCTCTACTTCCCATTGGCCTTTTTCACCATGACGATGTTGGTTAACCATCGGGGGTACTGGACTTCCCTGATGTAACCGGCTCCCAGTAACTTTTTAATCTCCTCTTTGATGGCACCCTGCCTCTCCCCTGCCATTACTCTTTTCTTTTGTGCAATGGGGGTGATGGCCTGAGACACATTCAAATGGTGTTCGCAGACAGCCCTGTCCATGCCTGTAACATCTTCAAGAGACCATGCAAAGATATCGATATACTCCGAAAGCAAAGCAGTAACTTCTGTCTGCTGCTTTTCATTCAGATAAGATGAAATATTTATAATTTTGGAAGAGCCTTCACCTCCTAAGATCCATTTGGTCGACTACAAGCTGCGCCGCTATCTCAAAACAACGGGTAGCTTGTCTCGCATCTCCTCGGATGGTGACAATGCCGCTGGAGGTCGGAAACTTCGCGCACAGGTGGGGTGTGGAAATCACCATCCCGAAGGAGTTTAGAGTTGTCCTCCCTAGGATGGCGTTGTAGCCCGATTTAGCCCTGATGACTGCGAAGTTGACCATGCTTATAGCGTGGCCGTTGTCATCGCCAAAGGAGGTGGGCAGAGTAATGAATCCCAGAGGTTGGACCCTTTCACCGGAAAAATCGAGCAAAGCGGTTCCAGTGCGGAGGAGGTTAGTCTCTTTGAGTCCCATTTGGAGGAAGGCGGACTCGAACAGGATGTCGGCGGCGCTCCCAGAGTCGAGGAGCACCCGCCGGACATCAAAATCGGTGATACGGGCAACGACCATTATTGGGTCATTATGTGGGTTGCCTTGCTGGGGAAGATCTTTGCTGCAGAAAGTAAGGGGGATAGAAGAGGCATGTTGCTCGGAGATACCGCCAACTTCTGCTGCTTGGCGATGAGAAGTAGGGTCAATGCTGAAGATAGCATTGATCGTTTTGGTGGCCGGAGGGTAAGGGCGCCCTTGCTGGCTAGGGCCTATAGATGGTAGGGCCTTAGTAGGAGCTTCAACAACCTCGGGGGCCTTCCCTTTCTGGGCGGTGGTGAAAGTTGAGGCCATCTGCATGAACTCCTCGAGCTTGCCCTGATTCATCAGCTTCTCGAGCAGGATTCTGAGACCTCGGCACGGTGAAGCCTGTGCCCATAGTTCCCGTGGAACTCGTAGTAGTCGTTGGGATCCACTCCAGGCGGCGGCGCTGGCCTAGGTCCAGCAGGTCATATCCAACCCTGCTTGACGGCCGCCGCATAGACCTCAGGGAGTGGTCTAGAGAGAAGAAGTTTCGGAGGCTGGGCATGTCGGGGACTCCCCTCTTCTCGATCATGAGGCCTAGCCATCTGTACCCTCGTGGCCGGGGGTTCGACACCCCGATGTTTTCTCTTGTTTCTCTCTTGCCTAACCCCGAAAACGCCTGCGGGGGAGGACTCGGCATCCTCTAGGAGTATGAACTGACTGGCCCTAGCCACCAGCTCTGGATAACTCCGAGATTTAGCCAACTGTAGGGATTTAGACAGGTCCCCTATCTTGAGTCCTCTCCGGAAGTTGTGTATGGCCACTGCAGGCTCTACATCTTCAGCTTCTGCTGCAGCGGCGAAGAAACGATTGGTATAATCCCGAAGGCTCTCTCTTTCGCCTTGCTTGATGTTGGCGAGCACCATGTCAGAGACGACCATGCGGGTCCGCCCTATGAAGCGAGCGATCAACTCCCATTTCAGATGCTCGTAAGAAGAGATGTGACCTCTGGGCAGTTTAATAAACCAGCTGAACGCCGCTCCCTTCAGCGTGTTGGCCAGGAGGTGGCACCTAGTGGCTTCATCCGGCTGGCGGTATCGGACAGCGGCCTCAAACCCCTGCACATGCTCATGGGGATCTGTTACACCTTTGTAGACCTCCAGTCTGGGTAGCCGGAAGTCCTCTGGTATTGGGGCCAAGCGGATGGCGTCGGAAAAAGGGGCATTTTCGTCCATCGGCCCAAAGAAGGGATCAGGTCCGTGAAGAGGGGCCTGAGCGCCAGGAAAGAGGGGGTCTCTTCTGGCTAGGAATGAAGGAAAAGCAGGTGGAAGAAAGGCGGGTTGTGGTAGTGGACAAGGTGGAAGGGGATTTTGATGAACCTCCTGGAAACGGAAAGGACTTCTGGGTAGTCTGGAGGAACCAGAAGATTGGATGGAGGGTGGTGCGACCAGGGGTGCCGGTGCAAGAATTCCGGCAGCCGGGGGAGGTGGAGCCGGGGCCGCCGCGACCGACGGAATCAGCTCTGGGACCGCCGCGACCGGCGGAGGAGGAACAGGAACCGCCGCTACCGGAGGGAGAGGAACAGGGGCTGCCGCAGCTGGCGGAAGAGGAAGTACTGCGCACACCGGCTGAGTCTGCCTGAGAATTACGGCCTGCTGTGCCGTGAGGCCGGTGACCATGTCAGTAAGGTTCACGAGCATCCCTTGGAGTTCTGAGACACGGGTGCCTCTAGAGGAAGAAGCAGATTCGGCGTGGCACCGAGAAGTGGAAGCTGAAGCTCTGTCGTCCGGTGCTCGAACAGAGGGTTCTCCTGCATGCAGACTGCGGGCAGCAGAGTTGGTTTTACGCATTCTGGCCACCATCTTCCCAGGGTCTCAATGAAAGCACCAGAAGATGTTGACGTAGGATGTGGGGGTCCCAAGAAACATCAAAGAGAAAGAGAGTTCTGGGAGACGGCGGCGCGCAAGGGAGGGTGAGCCTGTTAATGAAAGCTCAAGGAGAAGACTAGTTCAGAGCAACCAGAAAAGCATACAGAGATTTAAGGTAGTTTAGGGAGGAAATCCCCTACGTCCACCGGTCCATCAGCAAAGAGATTCACTAATAGGAAAAATGTAGCCTTGAAGGCTTGTACAATGCTTTCTTAGGGAAAAGAAGAAGAAGAAGAAGAAAATGAGCTCCTCAGTTGGGGCCCTAATACAGTGAGAGTTGTCTTAGAGAGTGAGTTCTCTGTCGTTCTTAATTATCAGTCGCTCCTCTTGCCCCTCCCCTTTCTTTTAGATATAGTTAGAGCTCTCTCTTTTGAGGACTGTTTCAGCGGTATTTATAGCCGGTGGGGATGCGAAGCTTCATCCAGGTTTTCCGGTGAAAATAGGTGATGAGTAAGCTCTGGAGTCCCCGCCGTTCGCCTGCCGCCCGAGAGACCTGAGAATGTGAAAGGAAGGTGATGGCATTTAATACTAGTACCTTTTCTGGGGATTCGTGACTGTTGGGGCATACGAATTCTTGATCTGCAGGTCTCGGGGATGGGCGCCTTGTACGGGGAGCGGCGTGGTAGGTGGAGCTGATTGTGACAGGCGGTACTTCGTACCCTCGTGCCCGAGGTTATCAGGTTTGTCCTGGGATATCGGGAATGAGGTTAGGCTGAACCCTCATGACCGATGTTTGACCTGGTCAAGAGTCCTACAAAACCTGAAGCTGAGTCAGCAAATTAATCAATCAAATGGAGGCCAGCCAGGCGCCACGTGTTCGGTCAGGATGCAGCGCAAGAACCACGTGTTAACACATACAAATAAAATAAATATTGCAAAAATGATGATGCTAAGGTGGATGTGTGGATATACACAAAAAGATAGAATAAGAAATGAGTATATCCGAAAGAAAGTTGGTATTGCACCAATTGAGGACAAACTTAGAGAAAGTCGGCTTAAATGATTTGGACATCTAAATCGTAAGCCGATTAACGCTCCAGTTAGAAAATTTGAGTTATTGAATTTTACCCATGTATAAAGAGGAAGAAGGAGACGAAAAAAGACATGATAAGAAACTATAAGGAGTGATCTTAGTTGCTTAGACTTACATAAGAATTTGGTAACTAATAAAGCGTAATGAAATTAAAAAATTTATGTAGCCGACCCCACCTAATGGGATTAAGGCTTGGTTGTTGTTGGATCCAACTAGAATGCAAAATATTGAAAGGTTTGTCATAAATTAAGTTCACATAATACGGTTGAGAGAATACATTGATAACTGGACCCAACCTAAATTTTAATTTCAATCTTGGATTCAAGTCTAATTTCACCTGAGCTGCACGTGAGGGAATATTTCAAATTCAAATAAAACAATAAAGAAGGTAGTTATTATTTTGGACAAAGGCAAGGGGCAGAACTGCTGCCAATAGAGCAATTCAGAATCTCCATATCATCCCATAAAAAAATAAAAAATAAAAATAAAAATAAAAAAATAAAAAATAAAAATAAAAATAAAAAAATAAAAAAAATCTCCACATCATTTTCTTTCTCTTTGACTTTGGCCAGTATATGGAGATGATAATCAAATAATCCATGCTTTTATAATTTTTATATACTTAGACTGAATCTAAGGAGTTATAATTTAGAAAAACAAAATCTCAACATGACTTTTTCGTCTCCATATTGACTTGAACCTATCGAAAGGATGATCTCATAGAATCATCAGACTTAAATATCAAATCTAGAAGACCATCTTTTTCTCCCTATCAATATGCATAAAAAGAGCAAGCTACACGATGATTGGAACTTCAGTTGCATTTGAAAAGAGTTTAGAAAATTAAGACTCAATCGTTAAAGCAACTTAAACTTTTAAATTTATAGTGATCTGAATAATTACACTCTCGACTAATTTAGTAGCTTATCAGACAATTCTTGCTAGAACTTGTATGCTAGTTTCTGCTATATTTACAATAAGTTTTATCTTTGTATCAAGACCATTCTTAAAGCTTCCAAGAAAATCAGATTGCACAGGTTTGAATCTCGTTACCCTACTTTTAACCAAACAATTTAGTTAACTAAGCCCAAGCTGAACCAACTTTCAAAATTACTTTGTGCGTGAAGTGGGTTCTAGGATTTCACTTCTTTTAACTAAGAAACTCTAAAAATTTCAAAACTCATTAATCCATAATGTTCGCTTCTCCCTAAACTCCATGGAGTACATGGTTTACTTCATTGATATTTTCAACTCTTACATGAACATGGGAGCAACATAGAGCACAACAAACAAGGAGAAGTTGAACTTGAACACAACTTTTGCTATACTTGACAGCCGTGTTTGTTGCTGATATACGTTGCTACGACACTTCCTTCATTTCTCTTTTATAAATAGTTATTTATATTATAAATTGTAAAATGTGATAGTACTTTGGGTAAATTGCATCTGGACTTCTGAAGTTGGAAAAAGAATGTAAATTGATTCAAGTTCTGAAAAATTTGCAAGACAGATTTCTCATGTACGATTTATAGGAGCACAGAAGTCTCTCAAGTATAATTTGTATGAGCACATTATCTCACAATTTGATTTCTATTACTTAATGTGGTCTCTATTAATATGAACTGTCAATATTAACCAAATATAATCATTAAATTTTTCTCTAATTTAATCTTTACAATCTCTATAAATTTTCTTATTTTATTTTCTTGAATCAATATTGCAACTCAAGTTCATTCTTTTAACTTAAAATTTCTTTTTTGAGAAAAAAAAATATCTAGAACAAATTTATTATGTTAGATGATGTAAAATCTTAAGGATAAATCAGTCATTTACTTTTATTTTAATAATGTCTAATACCAAATATTCTGGTACAAATTATACCTCGAGGATTGTTTTGAAAATTTTTATAATTAAAAGCAGTTTGTATCTCTCTCAAATTTCAGGAGCCCAGATGTAATTTACCCTAATAATTATTAGGGCACGTTTTTATAATATTACTGTATATTTTTTAAGGTTAATCTAAGGACTTTGACTGCATTTACTTGTCTAACTTCACTTTGACGACGAGCGTGGGAATATCGGAACCGGCGCGCATGAAGGGCCAGCTTAAGCCGTTTATGGCCGGAAACCCAGGCTTCCTTCTCTGCCGCCGCCTCCTTGCTCTTTCTCCGTCCAGGCTTCTTCGCCGCAGGTGATGATTTCTCTCAGCTATCGATTTACACGATACAGGCCTTTGCAGCTCGTTCGCTTTGGCTTCTTGTATTGTCTCCTTCTGTGTCGTTGTTTGAGATCTTTTATTGGACATAATCAATCCTTTGCTAGGTATTTTAGGATCATGCGCTTTTATTTGAAGTGACATTAACATCACTTGGTTGATTTGCTGATTAATGACTGGCTCCGTTTGCAAACTTGTTTGAGGATGGAGGAAGAAGAGCAAACGGAACATAAGAAAATGATGGATTTCATTATCTTAGTGTTCTTCTGCTCATGACATGAAGTCCTTTTCATATAGGAGGCCATGCAAGCTAACCTACATTGTAAGAAATGTTTTAACATAGTTATAACCTGTATAGTAAATTGTTTAACATCTAGTGACCTGGATAATGATTTAGTGGCTCCTGTAAACGCTTCATGCTTGAGCTTGTGTCCTAGTTTCTGCTGTATACGTATGCTTTGGTTATTAAATTAATATTTCAGTTTAATAATAGTGTTAAGATTAAGATATTGTAAGTTGGAGTGACAGTAACAACCTTGAGTGCTTCCGTTTTTTTTTTGTATTATTTTTCATATTTAGTAGTTACATTGTTTATTTTTATGGGGTGGAGAAAAATTTGTTGAGTAACTAAGTTCTAGGGAGTTTTGCTCAACGGCAACTGCAGAAATGATGGAGGCAAATGACAATCGTGTTACACATGTTCTGTTTTGTGGATTTGATTTCATGGATTCTCAGAGGTTTACAAGGGACTATCTGCATAACCATCCTTACATTCAGGTGCTTTAATTACATCCTCTATTCTTGTATGCATACTTGTTTTATCTCTCTTTTCTATTATAATACGAGCTGTCTTTATCTACAACGACTTATTTTAACTGTTGATAGCTTTACTTCTCTCAATCTGTGTGATCATTTGTACTCACTTTGACTTTCCATACTTCTTACTTAAGAGGGTTAATTGATATTTTTTTTATTATCCGATCTACCATTAGTCTTTAGCATACACGCAATAGTGTTTATAGCATATTGAAAGGTTCCATATATGGCTTCTAGTATTGTCACAGTTTGTACCATATACTCCTATAGAGTAACATTTTTTCTTAAATAGATTGATTGGGATTCAGACTAGATTGTTTCATGATGCCTTTGATGGATCAATGAGTATTAGTTTTATTGTTTAAGTTTATCTTGCTTATTTGTGTTGATTGAATCAAAGTCTGTTATTTATTCACACTTTACTTTTATTTTAATTATGTAGTGACATATTTAGTTTCACTTTGTCTAGTTTGTTTTTAGAGTGAGGATTAGTCCTTCTATTTGTAAAGTCTATACTTGTGAACTTTTGAATAAGACCTAGATAATTGAAATTTGAGTTTGATTGCAAATGTGATTCTGATGATGATTTTATCGTCTTGATAAAGCAAAGGACGGGATTTTGGTTTAAAATTAGTTAGCCCTAGTTATCCAAAACACAAAAAGGAGAAAGCAAAAAGTTCTACAACAACCTAGCTGATATGCCACCTTTGCTATATCAGCTTGGTTTATATGCTTCTCAACTCTAGTCTATGGGTTACAATAAAAAAATAAAAAAAACTCTAGTTTATGGGTTGGTTGTGGGATTTTACACTCTCTCTCGCTCTTAAACTCATTGGAGGTTTGCTATAAAAGGAAGAGGAGGAAAGGAGGAAGAACAATAGTAAGTGTAGAAAATTTCTTGAATTCCATTAGATCAATCTTAGGTTTTACATTGGATCTTTTCTATTTAAAGGAGACATTGATCTAGTTGGATTCCTTATTGAATCTTTTAGTTTGACCCATTTCCCATCTACACTCAACCTCGTACAACAGTGAACGAGTTATCTTTAATCCTTTTTTATGCCTCGTCTAGCGTCAGCTATGCCTACGGCACATGGGGACTAGTAGTCTGTTGCTTGTTTAGGTAGGAGTGGGTAATATTTAGCAGGCTTTCCTTAAGATGTGTTGGTCTAGGATATCGTTGAGTTCTCATCACTTACTTTAAGGTTTCCTCAGGAGGTCTCCTATCGAACAGTTAATGCAGGACTTCATATAGTGACCTGAGTGACACTTGATGGATGAGCTATGTTTTTCTCTCGATTATTATGAGATGTCATTTCTAGGAGCTTTTGATTTTGAGGCTTCTTCTTTTAGCCTGGGTGATACCTCAATGCCAAGGAAAGGGTTTTCTTCTGAGTGTTCCGAGTTGTCATATCTCCAAAATTTTGGTCTCAGGGATTCTTTCTTGACTTGGGGGATACCTTAATGTCAAGATAAGTGTCTTCCCTCGAGAGTTTCGAGATGTCATATCTCATTACTTCTTATTTTAAGGTTTCTTATCTCCGATTGTCTTCTAGGCCTAAGGTTTGGTATCTATCTACTTGAGTGTGCTCATAGCAAATTTGCAGTTTTGTCATCTCGAGATATCTCAGTTTCGAGACTTATTCTACCCCAGTTTGTTGTCGGAACTTATTAGCTCTAACCTAAAGGGTGTCATACACCCTTTTATGCACTATCATCTTGTGATCTTGGCCTCCTGTATTGATCTCTTGGAGGCTTTGTTTTGTGGTTTGAGATGCCAATCAAATGTCTTAGCTTCATATCTCAAAGTATAATTGCTAAAAGCTTAGTTTGGCACACCCAAGAGGGGGTGGGGATGCTATTAAAAGTTTACCCTATTTAATATAAGGTCACTATTTTATGTGAATTAAAATTTACTAGAGATAAAAATTAAAAAAAAAGTTATAAGTGAATCCACATAATGCTGAGATAAAAAGTAAAAGCAAGTACTAGAAAAATAAAAATTCACAGGAAAACAACACATCATGATATTTAGGTAGTTTAGTCAGAAGCCAGACGTACATCCATTCCTAGGGCTCCTCAAATTCTAGTTTCACACCCAAGTAACTCCTTTGTGCCCTGCAGGCAGAGAAGCCTTTATAATGTAATCTTTCATGATATCGAGCTAGTTCGTACCCTTGCTCTTTGGTTTCTCATTATAATGGGCAAGGGCATACCCTAGTTTCTTCTTTTAAAGGGTGTGAAATTGTACTCTGACAACTTAGAGGTACTTCTCATATAAGGTGATATCATAACCCCATCAACTACGACCTCCCTAAGTCTCAAGGCCAAAGAATGAAGAAAATACAACAAAGAGTAAAAACTTTTTCTTGTAACTAGTATATTGAAGAGACTACAAGTAGCACTATTGAGCTTGGCTCATTTCTTTTCTTCACTCACTACAAAATATGCCAATGCAAGCTCCATGTGAACCAAATGAGAGACTTGAAAGGGTAAGGTCAAAAAAGATTTTCAATTTTTTAATGTCTGAAAGTCAACCATTTCTTTCTAGGCTCCTTTTATAGTGCTCAACCTAATTTCAAATTCTAATTTGGAAATTCAAATGTTAGATGTTTGGAGTTGAAAAAGAATTGAATCGAACAAATAAGAAATGGAGCATGCAGCTATTTTCATTATGCATATAAATTTAGACCCTCTAATTATAGAATCAAACTATCGTTAGATCAAATTAGAAATTGCATAATTTCAAGTAGTTTTCTAGTTTTAATCATAGCATCGATCTTACAATGAGATCAATTAAAATCTGAACCAAATTGAACATTCATTATTCTTACTATTTTACTCGGGGCATCTGATCTTATTATTATTTTGTATATTCATTTAGCATCATCGAGCTAGATCATCAAAGGGCTCTTTATTTGGCCCAATCTTATCGTCCGATGAAAAATCAAATAGGTCCATTCAATTCTGAGATCGAAATTGAATTTTGATTTTTCTTTATCTTAAAATTTTGTTTTAATGCACTTACATAAAATATTTTTACACCAAAATTCAAAGCACATGTATCATACTTATGATATTTAAGATAAATTTTAAATTAATTTATTTTGTTTGCAACGTATCTTTATACGTATGTATGTTTGAGTATGTGTGTAACTTAAAAATAATTTTTGAGGAAAAGCTCGTCACACTTGAGGAACCATCTAAGTAGTACTGACCCTTCCGGCTTACATACATTTCTATGAAATGTAAAATGAAGTTCTATCCTAATCTTGACTTGATCTTTAGCTCATCTTTGAATTGCTCTTGCATCTTTGTTCAAGGTGAAGATGTATTCAAGCTTCTGTTGGTTCTGACCAACCTTGGTTCCATAGACTTGTTCTTACTTACTCAAGAACTTAACCAATATAGTAGCATTCACCATTAATGGTTTGTTGTCATCAAACATAAGCAAGCCACTAGAGTTCTTAGGTCTAACAACTGCCTGCAGTGTGCTCTCACCTGCAATCAACCCCAAATATGTCGCTGCCTACCATTTAGTAATTTCGTTTAATTGTCATCCCTCCAATTCCCTTCAGCAGCCATCTAATCATATACCTTAATCAACACCCTACCTTGCATGTCCAACCATCTTCCATGTCATATGTTTGTGAGATTTGCATGAATCCCTTTATCCATGATGCAAAGACATAATTCATTTGATCATAGCAATTGGCCTATCAATGGGCCAGATTCGGGTTGGGTCAACTTCGACTAGGATCCAAATCCATATATATCAGATCAAGTCATGATTGTTCTAGATCCTCTCGGATCGGAACTCAGGTTTATGGTTTTAATCCATTTACAATAAAAATCGTTGTTTGAAGTGTTTACCATAGTCAAATCTAAAATAGTGTTAAATTTATTGAAAATAATATAAGAGAAACAATATCATATTTTTATAAATTTGAGTATTTCAATGAAAATATTGGAGTAATATTTCTAATATATATATATATACATATATATTGCAAAATATAAACTTATAAAAGTGTGCTATAAAAACAAGTCCACTATACAGTTTGGCTTATCGATATAATATATATGAATTCTTCATTGATCAATCATAATTGTGCTCTTTTTTTAAGGTTCTCCACAAATGGGTTATTAGTCATATCATATATTTGTACGAATTACATATTAGATTACATAAACATCGGATTTTAAGTGGGTCATGTTAATGGTGATTCAGATTTGATCTGTTTATTTGTAAACAGATCGGGTCAATAAACTGTACGGATTGACTGAAAAAAGGATTTGTTTTGGAGTTTAATCGGATCGGAACTTAGATCAGATCGGGGATCCATTGATAGGCTTACATAGCAAGCTTGTATGGATAATGACATCAGCACCAAGTCTTAGGTGATAGTAGCACAAGCTTCCATTCTGCTCCACTTCAGATTGGTGTTAATTCTTCATCCATTCCTCTTATTATTGATTGTTGACTTTTTTGGATATATGATTTGGCTCCATTCTAGCGGTCTTTAATTTAATTGAGAGAAATTTATATTCGATTTTGTTTTGAGAACTCCAATTTAAGTCTTGATACCCAATATTTGGTATAATCTAATTAATTTGACTGCACTAATCTATAAACATAAATCCCAGTTTACCACTGTTCCAGAACAATTTTAAATTTTACAAAGGTTACTTACCAGATGTTACTTCTCTTCATTAAGACATGGTTGATCTTTGAAATTATTTTGCTAGATCTCTAAGTTCACATTAATTACTTTGCATACGTCCTGCATGTGAGCAGTAATTTGTATTTAAGTGTTTGATTTATCATTCACAAGATTTGGTAC
Source organism: Apostasia ramifera (assembly GCA_019297695.1). Lineage (NCBI taxonomy): Eukaryota > Viridiplantae > Streptophyta > Magnoliopsida > Asparagales > Orchidaceae > Apostasia > Apostasia ramifera. Next base: position 113,617 of record JAEMOT010001640.1, on the reverse strand, counting down.
TTATGGCAGATTCATGATCTGGCTCTAGATGAAATCCCGAAAGTTATTGGGAAATATCATGTTTGTGTGGTAAAAAATCTTTGTCTAGATTCGAATCTCATTGCCAGTGCTGTCCAGATGAAGCTTATAATGCAATTTGGCGTTGGGCTTGAAGGTTCTTGTATCAAAATGTAGTTCTAGTCTATCATTTATTACAGTTTTTCTTTCTTACCCTATTAGTAATTTATATCTTGTAATGCAATCTTCTAATTCAGGTGTGGACATTAAGGCTGCCACAGAACATAACATTAAAGTTGGCAGGATACCTGGAAGGACATGTGGTAATGCTTTATCATGTGCAGAAATGGCCATTTATTTGATGTTGGGTCTTCTTCGGAAGCAAGTATGTCACAAGATAATTTTACTACTGTTGTAGCATTAGCTTATTTTTCAGTTGCACTATGACAATTCTGCACAGTCATGATGCTTATTGGAACAACCGTAATTGCTTTCATGGAAATGGCGACTTCCAGTAAGCATCAGGATTTAAAGTCCTGCTTATGTTGGAAGACTTTCTTTCTGAGGACAAGAGCCAATATTCTGTAAGTAATTATTTTTCAGTAATGTCAAACCCTGTGATTGCAGAAGGAGATGGAAATGTCTATCAAGCAGAAAAAGTTAGGAGAGCCTACTGGACAGACGCTATATGGAAAGACTGTGCGTTTATTTATTCTCCTGAGATTTGAATGCTGTTGTTCCTTTGAAGTCTCTTGTGACTTGTCTATTGAATCCTTCCTGCAATGCAGTATTAAAATGCTGTGAATTCCTTATGACAGTTATTACCTAAAATGCCAACATTCAAGCTTTTAAATTTTGAGTTATAATCAAAATGTGGCATCATTTTCCTATAGGGTGCTCAAACATAAGTTACTGACATTGTTAAACTTACTAGTCGTCATGAATTCAATCTGTGTTTATGTCTGCAACCATGTGTTGTATAATTAAAGTCACTTATGGCGGCTATCATGGATTTGGGAATAACAAGAAAAAAACTACTTTGCCGACTGGTTTATCAGATTGGCTACATAATATTTAGATCATAATCACTTTAAGTTCAAGAGCTATAATTACAAATATCCCATGGCTTAGCCAACAATGAAAATTTCACAGAAATGATGAGGTTACATGTGAAGCAGATATGATTTCAAAGATATTGAGATGGTTTAACAAAGTTTAGAAACTCTACACCATCATATATGATATCTGTACTGATGAAATTAAGATTGCTCATTACTGTTGTTGATGGAAGCATCAAACTTTTCATCTCTAACAATTATTACATGTCAAGATGGTCAATGTAAACAATCATATTTGAAGAAATCGCCTGACATGTAATGTTGGTTTACTAGCTTTGACACAGTGGACATATATCAAATATAAGATGAGAGCAACTTAGAACAATATGTATGAGCGGGTTATATAAATTAAAATGTTTTAATGGTCTTCCTTTATTCTTGTTTAGAACATTATTCTAGTTCCCTATATTACAGTTTATTCTCTAACGTATGAGATAATAATGTCATTGGGGAAACGCTTTTGGTGCAATGTTTAGTTTTCTTTTCTGGAATAATATCAAACAAATAATTTGATTTTTCATGGAATGTCAACATTGTAGGCTTATTTCTTGTAAGAAAATTGTGGAAATTTACAGGCATGCAAAATAAAACTTTTATATTATTTTTACCCATCAATGTTGCATATAGTTGAACATCACGACTTCTCATGGCAGTGAAAAGTAAGGGTTTGTCCATCAAATTTATTGTTGTGATTAAGGACATATACAATAGAGTATTTGATGGTACGAGGACTATTGTCGAAATTTCTAAGTTGCTCATTTCAGTTGCATTAAACCTAGTTTTCTTTTTAGTTCTTATCTTTTTTACTTTGATAGTGAACAAGTTGACAAAGCATTCTCAAGAAGATAATTCATGGTTCATGCGCTTTGTATAAGGTGCTTTCAAATATGAGATTTAACAAAGAGCTAATCTGAAATAAGAATCTTGGAGGAGTATTTTAATAGTAACGTGGATTTAGATTAAAAGTGAGACAATAGTAGATACAATGTAAATTCAATGTTTCTAAGAAAAAATGTGACATTGCTATGAGATTAAAAGTGACAATTGTCTTATTATGTGGTAATTTTAAGTATTTTCGGTCTACTATTCCCAGTAATAGAAGTATAGAGGATGGAATTTATCATAAAAATAAGATAAAATGGTTGAAATTAAGGATTACAATAGGAGTTCTATACAATAAGATGTATATCAACTTGACAAGAAATTCTATCGGACTATTATGATATGAGTTCTATACAATAAGGAGTATGTCAAGTTGATAAGAAAATTTTATAGGACTAGCAGACTTGCTATACCATATGAGAGGATATTAAATTGATAAGTTTTCATTAGAATAGTAATACAAATCCAAATGCTTGGATTGGGAATCATACAAAAGTGGACATCATTAAAACAAATTGTGTATTTGAGATAGTGACGTGGCACTTATAGAAGATAGGGAAGAGAAGTCTAGGGTAGTTTTGCCTTGTTCATCGTTCTTCTTCAAATATTTATGTACCTAAATACATGGGATCCAAGTTATGATGGTAAGAGAGGGATGAGAACAATAATAATATCTTGGGATGTAGTTACTCGAATTGACCTCGACTCTCTTGTGCTTACAGAGATTATTATTCTTGTAGAAATAAAATTAATCCTCAATCATAACCTACAAGGCTACAAGGGTAAGCTTTAAGAATAGTTGGTTAATATAATTTATATGATATTATTGGTAAAGGTCTAGATTTCTAGCCATAATGTCTCATAATTATATATGGTGATAAAAAATAAGGTAAATTATTGATAGCTCCTTACAGTTGACCTATAATTGCACTTTGGTTATTTGTTAAAATCTTCACTTAGTTCCCTAATTAAAACTATGAGGACATATTAGGTTTTATTTTGTTTTACTTTTAGGTCCCTATTTTAAATTCTAGGGATATAAGTGAAGGATTTTAAAAAATATTAGGGACCTCAATGAAAATTTTTAAAAAATTGGGACCACAGTGTAATTATAGGTAAAATGGGGATCTATCAATAATTTGGTCTAAAAATTATTTGATGAAGTGAATATATTTTACAAAGCAAATAAGTTTCTACAAGAAAGGGGACATATATAATTATATATGATTATTCTCTAACCATGACTTACAAGTTTAAGATTTCAAATTTTAAGTTTTTACGAAACCAAAAATCTGGCAACTATAAATAGAACTGAACTGAAAAGTGAACATGGCTGTATCGTAAGTCATTGGTTTTGTTGACTTTGATTTATTTGCTGACCCCATCTCACTTGGGACTAAGGCTTTCTTGTTTATAATGATGATGTTATATTTAAATCACATTAAGTAGTCAGTGTGTTGTCCATTCTATAGAATTTGTTTTGATCCGGTAGTGAAATTTTCATCTCCAACCTTGGCTTTAAATTTCCCTTAAGGCAAGTTTAATTTTTGCTACATCGTCACATTGATTTCCCCACAATCTTCAAGTATTACTGCCTGTGTAGTTTCCCTCATGTTTTCTCTTTTTTGATAAGAAATTATTTCAGGTTGTTTAATTTTGTAGAAATAAATGTATGCTAGCCTACTTTTACGTGCATGTAGGTCTTCATATTGGGCTTTGGAGCTATTGGAGTTGAACTTGCAAAAAGACTTCGACCTTTTGGTGTGAAGATTATCGCAACAAAAAGAAGATGGTTATCGAATTCTTTGCAGCTAAATGGTGTGATTTACACTTTTACATGTGAGAATTCAAATTCAAATTCAAATTTATTCTTTTATTGTGTTAACTGTTTTATCTCCAGGCATGGGTGTTGAAGATGGTTATGATGATCTGGTTGACTGGAAGGGTGGTTCAGAGGACCTGTATGAATTTGCTCGTGAGGCTGACATAGTTGTTACGTGCCTGACCTTACATCCTGAAACAGTTGGTCTATTCTACTTATCCTGATGTTTTTTCTATTGCTGTTAATCCTTTGTAATTCCCTGACTTGATTATCTTAACTGCTATAAACTTTTAGGCAGGTATTGTTGATCAAAAGTTACTTTCCGTGATGAAAAAGGTTGGTAGCCAAAAACATTTGTTGTTTGTTTTTGCATTCCTGCTCCTACTTAGAGATCTTTAGGTAGGAAAGAAAAATTTTAACTATAAACAAAATATTGATCATCTTTGTTTATTATATACATTACGTTCCTTTTTTTTATTTGTTTTGCTTTCCTCTTTTTTAGACCCAGAATGGTAACTTTCAAGCACATATGCTTGCAATTTTTTTTTTTGATCATATTGCAAGGCGTAATTAACATAATTGAAAATTCAAAAAAAAAAAAAACATAATCGAACGGTTATGGATGCTTCCTACTGATCTTTTTTTGGTCATGTTTGAAAACTTGACTAATTCAGCATTCTTTTTTTTAACAAAATTCAAGCATTCCGTTGATAACCATTTGCCAAATGATTTTCTTTATAGAACAATTTTATTCTTTTTGATATGTATGCTCTTAAAGGCATTATTTAATAATGATTGATGCAACTTTTAGACAACAGCAACAAGAATGCTTTGATTCCAAACTAGATGGATTCATTCTTTTTTGTATGTATGCTCTTAAAGCAGTTATTTAATAATGATTGATGACAACAACAGCACCACGGAAGCTTTGATTCCAAACTAGTTGGTTTCAGCTTTCTATGCCAACCCTTGATTGCATTATCTCTCCTTATGTCTTCTGGTTATAAAGAAATGAAAGAATGCACAGACATCTTCATTCATTCTCTGAATGGCCTTGCTGCGATGACATTATACTGCACCTTTGCTGTACTTATAGATGTGTAAATAATGTTTGAAGGCTTATGGAAAAAAGCTTGTATAGTTGATCTTTCACCTGTAGATGGTTTGCTAAGGGCTCATTTATTTTCCAGAAAGCAAGCTAGAGATTTTAAATATCCACTTGATTTTGTTTTTGCAAGGGTTCACTTCTTGTGAATGTTGCTCGAGGAGGGATTCTTGACTACAAGTCTGTTTATCAGAAGCTTGAATCAGGGCATTTAGGAGGCTTGGGTATTGATGTAGCTTGGTATGAGCCATTTGACCCCGATGATCCCATTCTGAAGTTTCCGAATGTCTTGATCACACCACATGTGGCTGGAGTAACAGAGTACTCCTACAGAACTATGGCAAAGGTATTCATACCATTTTCTCTTTTATTCATTTCGTATCTATTACTCTCTCTATCTCTATTTCTTAGGGCCTGATTATGGTAATGTGTAGAATCTATTGTTCTGTGCTAGCTTGTGAAAGTTTACAATTGAAGCACATTGACATTGCATAAAAATGAAACCCGGTTTGCTGTTAATAATAGTGTATTTCATGATGATGAATTTGGTATTTGTTGTTATTGAACATTGGTTGAACAAATTCCCATATCAATAGATGAAGTGACGGCAGGTTCTCTTGGATTGAATGCTAAATATGGAGATAAACCTTAATCATCGAAGTGAAGCAAATGCCCTTTCAATTTTGTTCCAAATTACTCGTTGGTGTATTCCATTTTATTTATTAACCACCACTCCGGTTGAGCTTTTAACTGGGTGGGTTGGCAAAAACTAGTGCACTAATATAATTTCATGCCAAAAATAAGAGGGGTAGAAAAGCATCTAGGAACAAGGGGAGTTTTTTGGATTTGGGGTCAAGCTTGACCAGAGTTGGGTTTTTGGGTTGAAATTGGCCAGGTTTTATTTCAGTGATTAGTTTAACTCAGTGATTTGAAACGGAACTTAATGTCTAAGATTCTAAAACAAGAAAAATCTGAAAGTATTCTTACTCTATTTGCAATGCATTGTAGTTGAACTTTAAAAGCTGGGTTCAGTTAAGCTTGAAATTGATCTTAACCATTTGAAGGACTAATATAAACGATATTAAGCTTGAAATTGATGTTAATCATTTGAAGGACAGATATGAGATGATTAATATACAAGATACTGCTTGCTTCACATAATTGTGCTTACATTCAGTGCTAAGAGCATAAGATGCTGTCCTACTTTCAAACGCACAATTATACTTACATTTTCAGTACTAAGAGCATTAGATAATGTCCATTCAAATATCCACTGATAATTGGAAAATCCTCAAATGATTATATGGCAGTGGCCTTAGTAGGACTACCTTAAGTCTAGCACTCATTTGGATACAGACCATCCATATAAATTCATATACATATACATATGTTTGTATATACATGTGTGTATTACGTGTGTGTTTTTATAAAGAATGCAGATGCTTAATTATTACGGCTTTCATCCTCGGACGGGATTGGACCAAATCATCCACAGATTTTACTTTCCCTGATCACCATTGCATATGCATGCAGCTGATTTGGTACCTTCTTCTTGTGTTCCTTGTTGTGCAGGTTGTTGGTGATACAGCTATTCAGCTTCATGAGGGGAAACAAATTACAGGATTGGAGTTTGTGAACTAGCATGTCTTGTGTTGTTCCAGATGAAAATCACAAGTATCTTGTTCTTTTTTTGATTTTCCCTTCAAAATTTGAGGACTCTTTGGAAATTGAACTATATCAGAAGTTGTTTTAAGTTTGCAACAATCCCAGTTTTCAGCCCGAGTACCCTGTGTTCTGCTCAAGCAAGGAAGCAACTACATTTTCGGAGAAGAAAGCCACAATGCCAAGCGATGGCGGATCTACACAGAGGTAGAAGATATCCTTGAATTTCTAGAAGAAAGCTTACTACTAATTTTACTACTTATTTTCTTAGCACAAAGAACTACCATCATGCTAACAAAATTTTGCACAATAGATAGGACACTAAGACCATTCAGCAATCTCATCATATTTTGCACTAACTAGCCAAACTGTGAAACTATTGCGTGAAGGACCCACCTCATCAAATGGCAGTAAAATCAAATATAAAACTTCAAGTCCTATGGAACACGATCACTTGCACTCTTCATTTGAAGTTTTGCAGTTTTCTGTGCATGAACAAATAGTAGGCAATCTTTTGTGCCATCAGTGTTTTACCAGAATTGTTGTAATATTTCAACTGGTAGGACTTGGCCTGTTAACTAAGGGCAACTTTTAGCATATTAACCTAAGAAAAATTATTAGGTGCGCAAGGTACGGCTGCATAAATCTATGCAAATTATTTGGTGTGAGACATGTGGACCGGGCAGTAGTTGATGAAGCAGAAATGGGAGATCATATTTGAATAGGATCTCATCATTTCTTTTACAGTGATAGATAGGAGTTATTGTGTTTGACGGCTAAACTTACATCATTTACATCTTGTGGAGTATGGTAATCATATTGTATTCGAATATGAAGTTTACCTAGTTCTCACTAAAGCACATGAGATGGAACACATGTATGAAATTTAACTTAATGAAGTGAAGTAAGAAATACTCATGGGTGTTTTAGAGATTTTTATGTACAGATACTAAATACCATTACACTAGCATTTTCACATTCCTATATATGAAATTTTTTAAAAGTCTTAGCACAAAAACTATATTATGTAGTATGAAAATAAATTTACAATATGTAAAATACATGTGTAGGTGTGTCGCCCGTGGCCGAAGAGGACGGGGAGTGATCGCTGTGTGATGTCTTAAGAGAAAGGAAATTATTGGAACAAAGTGCAGCTTTAGATACATTCTAGGTCGAATAATGAGTGGCAAGAGTGGTATAGGAATGAATCGTAGCACATCGAAAAGAGAAAGAAGTTTTTAAACTGTATTATTATATAACATGATCTCAAATAGTATAAGTGTCTTTTAGGACAAAATTGTGAAGTTAATAATAAAAAACTCTATAGTTAAGCGTACTTAGGCTGATGTAAGATTGAGATGGGTGACATCTTATGAAGTATTCAAGTTATGTATTTCCCTATAACCAAAGTGAACAATCCCTCTACATTTTGCTCATGAAATGTTATAGTAAGGATACGTACATCATGCATTTTTGTATTTCTATATAAAAATGTGACTACGCTAGTATTTTCGTATTTATATATGATCGCATGTAGGCATAGGGAAACTTCTATGCTGATATTGAATACAAAATGCGAAATCATATAGGAACTCCTTTTTTTGTGAGGGAATATAATCAAGAGGTATAGATTTGTGCAGATTTTGTGCATCATGTCAGCTAGCATGACAAAGAAGTTTTTTTTTTTTTTTTGAAATGTGAGAACATCAAGTTTTTACAAGATTCCTACAACTCTTTATTTACAACTTGCAAAAAACTGAATAATCTAGAAAATTTGAGGATCCTCTAGTTCTCACTTTAAGGAGATCAAGTAAAACTCACAATCTGGTTCAAAGTTATTCTCAATTTTTACGTTATCTACACTTAATTGATTCAGATGAACTTGAGCGCTAGAGTGAAGCGAAGCACATGAAAGAATATTCAGTGAGAGTTAGCTCATACATGATGAGTTCAATTCAATGATGTAGATTAACACTTGGGAGTTTTTTCGATCACCAGATGAGAAGAGAGATCTCTAGAATAAGTCGGTGCACAGAATCAAAATCAAAAAAGAGGTTGATGAGTCGATGAGAGAAGGTATAAGACATGATTGATAATTAAAGATTTCAGCAAAAAAAATGTGTTGAATACATCAATAAATTTTCTTTCATTGTTAACCTACTGTTAGCTGTGAAAACTGCATTTCTGACAACTTTTTCTATTTAGTTCATTACTTCAATTAATGAACAGCTTAGCCTCACCATGATCCCAAGTGAGAAGGGAACAATTTTTATTTTTCATAGAAACTTGATATAACACTGTGCGTTAACTGTAGGGCAAGGGAATCATGTGAGCCTGGATGGAAGGCGAAAAACCTGGAATGGTGGCTCCTACCTATTCTTTGTTTAGTTAAAGCTCAAATTATTTCAAAAATATTTTATATTATACATAAATATAAATATTAAAATTTTATTTAATTTTAATAATAAAATAATTTTATTTTTATGGTAATATTTAATTAATTATTTCTTTTTTATCATATTCTAACAAAATGATGCTAGGCTAGATCTGAGGAGCGGTGGTTACACACTGATCTAGAAAAGCTATTGTAGACTGCAGTAAAAGAACCCAATCAACAAAAAAAGGACCAAATTTTCTTCAAATTATCCTGAGCTTTTAAAAAACAGGAAAGGAAAGCAAAGAATGGTCTAATATTTCCCTTCATCTGAGTTCTAAATATGAACAAAGATTTAAATAAGTAGTACTGCATGTGTCACTTAAAAAAGAAAGTTTTATTTAGCCCTCAAAATGTTGCTTTTGCCCTTTAACCCTCATAATTTAGTGCATAATTACAAACCAACTTTCTTGCATTAACTTCATCTACTTCTTATTTCTTCAACCTGATAAAAAGAAGTAAGTTCAGAATTATACATTCAAAATAAAAAAATATAAATTCACTAAGACCCAACAGGTTTACATAAGTTAAAACAGAGGATGGCTTATAATTTTAAGATAAAAAATTGATGAAGATATTTGACCTATAATTGAGACAAATCACAGTTTCCAATTGGCAGTAAAAAATAAAAACATTTTATCACCTATATTAAAATCTATTGTCATGTCATTAGTTAATCTGAAGTGTCTTACCTCTTAAGAAAAATCTTGTTTTCACCACTTCAGCAAATTTTCTCATGCATAAATCAACACAACCATGAAATGATTCATATATTTGCATCAACAGATATATGTTTCTTTGAGTCGTGTCAAAATGACATATATATGGTTTTACATATAGTCCCACACACAAGCAATATAGTTAAGTTCCTCTCGAAAGCAGAAAATTTCCAGCCAAATTTTATATTTACTTCTTTTACTGTTTAAGATAAAGGGCTGGAAGAGAGGAATTTGCTCAAATATGATGAATCAGTCAACACCATCTACTAACTCCCATTTTGCCCTTTTTAGCTCATGTTGTTAATGCATCTGGAAGAGAAGAGTGTGCTCCAAGAACCTTACCACCCACATCAGGGAAGCTTTCATAGCCAGGCAATGGACCAATTTTCCCATCTCTCTCTACTTTAATTGGGTACCTCATAAGATGCCCCTTCATCTCCTTAACTTCTGAAGCCACATAAGTTTTCCAATTTTCTTCAGCAAGTTGATTAACACGCCTGACACATTCAAGGCTATGCGGTTCCCGAAAGCAATCTTCTAACCGACCCAAATGTTCAGCCCAAAGAGACATTCTGTAGCCATACACCTGGCAGTCAAGCGATTGAAGAGATGTTATAACACGACATGAATAAACCACAGAAATAGTAGTTGAAGAAATTATTTACTGATTCTTTCTGCTTTTTCTATTTTGATAATGTAAAAATTGCTATATGATAAAAAGTTCAAATAACTGGCTTTCTCATGTGAAAAGAAGTATCGCCGGGATATGGCATTAGGTTTAGGTATGTAAGGGGCTTGTTGACCCGATTGGTTGAATCCTTTATGTGCGGACAGAGAGAGAAGAAAAAATTGCCCGGTCCCCCGTTGAGCTAAGTATTGAGTTCCCTTTCCTTTCCCTATTTATGCCAACTTATACAAAATGTAATAAGGGAGGGGCATGCAAAATTATTAAATCATCCCTTGGTCATAGTCCATAAACTTAAAAATTTTAGATTAATTAAATCATCCCTTGGTCATAGTCCATAAACATAGAACATCACATATTCATTATGTGGATGATAAATTTGTGCAAACCTGTCCATGTGGATGATCACCATTTCTAGCCCATGTGTAGTGTGGCTGGTAAGCACCCATAGCAATTTCAGTGTCCCTTGAACCATCCATGGACCTCTGGTTAATATTTGCCGAGCCAATAATAACATATTCGTCATCAACAACCATGCCTTTAGCATGCACGTAAATCATAAACCGGCGGAACTTGTGGGCCATGCGCTACAAAAGAAGTTAAGTTGATGACTATTACCTATATGAGTGTGAAATACAAAATAGTCCAAGAATAAGGTAATACTTAATCTTTTTGAAGAGTTTGTACATAATCCTTAGAAAACAAGGCAAATTACATAGGTAAATCAGCTGCCAATTCTAAGCCAATCAACAAATAGCTGTGTAAGTATGGGTGGAAGTGGGCAAAACATCAAACATTTTGTGCAACTCCTGTGCAAGCAAAGCAGAAGAGCGCAGGGATTCAACATAACAACCATGAAATGGAAATAAATGGCTCACGAGATACCAAGTTTTACAAAGTTGGCTTAAATCAAGAAACATTCACAAGAAAACTATGCAAGAACTACTCCACTATTAATAAGAAGAATACAAAATATAAGGCCCTTTCTTTGTTCTTTTTCAAAATTAAATAGTGATGAAAGCAGCCAATAAAGTTTTGTTTAAGGCAATGGGATGGTTAATTACCCTTCTTATTGGTGTCTGTTATTGCAAGTTGTCTGATTTACATAATCTATCCTGTAACTCTGGTGGCTAATTGTTGAAATCTACCTGATAGACTTCTAAGTAAACTGCTGTCTGATTTTCTGTATTTGCCTGATAGCACCTCTGATTGTTTCTCAATATCAGATCAATCAATTCTTTTGCTGCTGTTATATTTCTTCTTATTTAATAAATATTAATTTTGCCTTAATAGGATAAAAAATTAATTAATCTTAATTCACCTCCATCCTTGGGAAGCCTTTGAGCCATAACCACTTCTAAAAAAATAACTGTCATTGTACATGAACAAAGATGAGAGAGTTCCACATGTGAAAAACGTTTTTCAAAAAAGGATAGAAAAGCGGGCATCTCAAACGACAATAAGCATAGAAACAATAGGTTATATAAACAATGGTTATCCAAAAGGGGATGGGCATCCTAAATATGGATGGGCACGATAGCCATCCATTTTTGAGAAGTTGAACCTAATTTAAAAGTTTCCTAACTAAGTCAGGGCAATAATAAAACACCCAACATGTGTACGACTCATATTTTAGCATAGACACTGACATCAATATAAGCATCTCTGTTCGCGAGCATCATTTATGTGGGCACGGGAAATCTAAAACCTGATTAAAAAGAGACAATAGGCCTCATTTGTTTTCAAGTTAAAAATTAACCTAGTTTAATTTTAACTTGGTACATCAAGTCACACATAAAATTTAATATAACTTTATTTCACATCCTACACACATTACTAAAATAATAACTAATGTATATCACATCCTTCACATATCCCAACATAATAACTAACTTTATATCACATCCCTCACATATCCCAACATAATAACTAACTTTATTTCACATCATTCACAACTTTCAATAAAAAAATATCTTTATCCAAATTTAATTTTAAACTTGTTAAATTTAACCTTACAAACAAACAGACCACAAGTTGCATAATCTATAGCATTGGATACTCATTTTATCCTACTATTGCATGAAAAATAGTTCAGCGATCTGGATGATATTTACCTTAATTTTTAATAAAAACAATTTAAATGGACTAAACTGGACCAAACTAGTCTAGAACCAATTGGTCCAAGGACCTGAGTTTGAACCCAGGTTCGAACCGGTTCCATGGGGAACCAACCGATTCCAGACCCTAGTCCGAAGCTGATTCTGACTAGGTCAAACCAGCCCCGGATACAGTTGGACTGGACTAGATTCACCCTAATTGAAAGAGTTACATGGTGAAAATGTGTATATCATGCAGTGGAGGATGCAAGCACTCCTTTATATAATCAATAGTAAGAAATGTGACCATCATAACATACATACATATGCTTTTTTCGGAGCATGAAAATGCGGCTCAAGAGTTGAAGTGCGATAGCATAGAGACTAACCTAATCTGGCCTGGCATGGAGAGACTTGCCCACAGAAAGAAAAAATCATGTCTTACTTATAGCCAATGTGTGAGCTTCTATTGTTACGACTATTTCTTTTTTGTCTCGACAATGTGATAAACGTGGGTTACTGTGTTGTAACCACTTCCAAAATAATAACTAGCATGCAGTTCATGAACGAGGATGGAAGAATTCCACATATGAGAAATGTCCTTAAAATGAGGATAGTCATTTGGCCAATAAATTATATAAAGGATGGTGGTCATCCAAAAAGGCACATTGTGAAAAATAATGGACCTGAATAAGAATGGATACCCTGAACGAAGATGGCATCCATTTTCGAGAAGTCAATCCTTAGTTAAGAAAGTCCCCAAATATGGCAAATAAGTGTGGCCCAAATCTAGGCGAGAATCCAAATTCAACAATATATACATAGAGAGAGAGGGCAAGCTATCCCTGGACATGAATTTAGTTTGATTAGCTTTATGATGATCTCGTTATAGATCAAGCATTTATAAGTAACTAAAGTCATTGTATGCCTTAGAAATGCTCATCAAGTATTTGAAAATCGATATACTTTATAACCGCAAAAAAACCAATGTTAAATGTAGGCCAACTTAGACAATCCTAACCTTTCAAAGTTGCTTGCATTTACATTATAAGCTACTCATTATGAGTTTTCTTCCCACACAGCTGACTTGAACTTCAAATGGTGAATACATTAAAAATAACCTAAGCTAAAACCACAGATTGTTTCACTATTCACGATGAATAGCAATAGTCCAATTTTACCTTGTACAACAATGAGATACAATCATAAAAACGAATAACTCATTATTCTCATTTTCATTCTAGTTACATCCGGTTCAACATGTGAACTTCAAATGTTTAATATCTATTCATGTGCCAAATTAATTCCTTAGATCCAGAAAATCTTTAGCATTTGCTTTCTGAAAAAACTATGATCATTTTTAATGAACATCTTTTTCATATGAACATCTTTTTCATTCAATATATGTGTTTTGCATAATTGCAAGTCTGTCACTCTTGAGAGCATAAACAAAATATCAAATTTCAAGAAAAAATTTAAATATAACGTACTGCAGCACTATTTTCATTAGAATTGTGAATTGTTGATGTTGTTTCCTTTGTTGCAGGCTCACGATTTCCAAGGCAATAGAAATTCAAATAATCCTCTGGATGATATTTTTCAGAGAGTCCTGACTTCTGAAGTGCTTGTCCAACAACTTTATACATCATTGCCATAGTTTGCCCCTATAAAGCAGATGATTTGCAAACAAGTCATATTCTCAGTCACGCAAATTAAAATAGTAAACATAGTACAACTTCTGTTATATATATATTAAAACTAAATCTCATCTTACACTAATAATACATAAGAGTCTTGGGATTTCAAGTGGCAAAATTATCCACAAGGTCATAGTAGCTAAGGTGTAGATTCTCAGATTGATGAGTGATCACATTTAAGTAGACCGTAAAAGAAGTAATTGTATTAGATTTGTGAAAGGCAAGTAATTGTATCAGATTACCATGAAGAGGATGGCAACATACCTATAAAGGATAAGATGAGGGAGGAAAATTTAACGTGGTCTGAAAATATCCATTGCATGTCATAGGGGTTCCTATAGGTGAACATGAGGGGAATCCAATACTATCATTGTAGATGAACTTAACCCACTTGAACTCATAAAAAGCATTTCTTTAAGTAAAGCTAAAAGGGCACAGAGATCATGTAGTCGACCCCAACTCCCCAACTAGATTAGGATTAAGGCGATGTTGTCATTGTTGTTGTTGTTGCATCTCTCACAAAACTTACAGAGACAAGTGCACACATATACGTGTGTATATATATGTGTGTGTACATATATACACACAAATTACTTAATCAAGGCTTTGTTGTAAGCACACATGTAACATGAATAAGCCAAAATTCACATATGCAATGCAAGTATGAGCTTCTGATGTGTAAAAAAATTGCCAACCTGTCCGTTGTGTCTATACTAATTTTTTTCTTTTTTTTATCTATGTATTATTGTATATATGAATGTATGTATGCGCATGTTAATACTATTGATGGTATCTGTAATACATGTTAAAAAGCATTGCCTACCTTTTAACTCTTTCCATGAATAGTCCTTTTTATGGTGAAATAATTACAAATTCTAATGTGTGATCATCATTGATACATATCCACTGCTTTTATTCTACTCAGTGAACATATAAATCCTAAATTTTTCAGCAAAAACAAGCAAACTAAAAGTCCAAAGACCCTCGATTTCACTGCACATGAAAATTATGAAGGGCACTTAATCCCTTTTATCACAGAAAATTTCTAGATATTTTCTCTTGACAATTAACATGATTATTTTATATTAAATAGATGTTCAAGGATTTGACTGAAATAAGACTTGGAGAAAATAGATTATATTTTTATACCGTTATTGTACAACAACAACAACAACAACAACCAAGCCTTAATCCCACTAGGTGGGGTCGGCTACATGAATCCTTTGTTTCCATTACGCTCTATCAGTTACCAAATTCTTATCTAAGTCTAAGTAACTAAGATCACTCCTTATAGTTTCTTGTCATGTCTTCTTTGATCTCTCTCTTCCTCTTTGTACATGGGCAAAATACAATAACTCAATTTTTCTAACTGGAGCTTCAATCGGCCTAAACCATCTACGCTGATTTTATCTAAGTTTATCCTCAATTGGTGCAACATCAACTTTCTTTCGAATATACTCATTTCTCATTCTATCCTTTCGTGTATATCTACACATCCACCTTAGCATCCTCATTTCTGCAACATTTATTTTATTTGTATGTTTCTTCTTTGCAGGCCAGCATTCAGCATCATATATCATCTCTGGTTTTACTACAATTTTATAAAATTTACTCTTAATTCTGGATGAAATTTTTCTATCGCACAACACACTAGAAGCATTTCTCCATTTTACCCATCCTGCTTGAATCCAGCTAATAACGTCATTATTTATTTCATCATCATTTTGTATGATTGATCCAGGTATTTAAAACGCTCACTGTTCTTGACAATTTGATCACCAATTGTCACATCTCCAATATAAGTATTTCTTTCTTGACTAAATGTGCACTCCATATATTCAGTTTTTGATTTTCTGAGATGAAAACTTTTAAATTCTAGAGCATTCCTCTAAAGCTCTAGTTTCGCTTTAGCTCCCTCTTTAGTTTTCTCAACAAGGATAATATCATCTGCGAAGAACATACACCAAGGCACTTCATCTTGGATATGTCCAGTCATGACTTATATAATCAAAACAAAAAGGTACGGACTTAAAGCCAGGAATTGGTGTAATCCAACTGTAATAGAAAAATCCTTAATCAAACCTCTTTGTGTCCGAACATAGATAACAGCTCCTTCATACATATTTTTAATAACTTGAATATAAGCAGTGTAAATCTCATTCTTTTCTAAAACTCTCCAAAGTACTTCTCTTGAGACTTTATCATAAATTTTTTTCAAATCAATAAAAATCAAATGTAGGTTTTCCTTTCTCTCCTTAAATTTCTTCGTTAAACTTCTTAATAAATGAATGACTTCTATAATAGATCTACCTGGCATAAAACTAATAACAGTATTGTAACATAAAGAAAATAATAATAGCAGGCATGTGAGAAAAACAAAATTCAATTGACATCTATGCCACCACTGCTATTACAAATAACAGTAATTTTTTTCACTTCAATCAAATATAGATCATGTTAATGTCATACAAAGTTAAAAAATAATACCTGCCAAAATAGAATTTCTTGCATGGCCGCGGCTGTTGGAGCTCCTTCAGGCCACAAAGGTATAACAACGTATACAGTAAATCTTTCACCAGCATTGATCTTGCTCACAATCTTAAGGGCTAACTCCATAGGTATTAAGTTGTCAGCACCTGATTAGGCGTACTTCATATCAAAATTGGCACAATGAACTTTATATTTAGCCTGTTAGCTACAGTCTGGACCAATTAATAGCAGAATAATAAAACAAATGACAATGTAAGATACATTTCTTTTCTCCAAGAAAGACTTATTTTTTCTCCTATACCAAAATAAATGATAAACATATTTCAAAAAAAATAATAATAAGATAAAAAAAAACAACAACAGCAACAATAACAAAACCCTAATACTAAACTACTAATCAGCTACACGATTTCTGTTCTCCTTCAGCTCTAGCAAATCAACAATATGATAATATCAAAACATTGAAGTAAACGTAGATAGCTTACCTGCATTTTTGTAAGATGGCCAAGCATATGATGACCCGAGGAAATATTGATTTTCAATATATATGAACTGTTGAGCTGATCTGATTGCTTTCACATAAGCATTGTGTATGCTCTTGTCAATGGTCAAATTCTTCGCACAAATAAGATTCTGATAAAGATCATTACAAGATAAAAATTAAAAATCTCATGCTTACCATTAAGCAAGGAAGAATATAACGAAACTGTCAAACGTAATTAATACCCTTGTCATTGCCTCTGGTACAAGTTTCGGGAATCCTTTCACAGAGCCTGAGTCAATCGATCGAAATATCTATTGGAGATTATGCTAATTACACATCAGTTTAAATAAAATAACTTTAATTTAGGATAAAGATTAAGGGTCAGCACACCTGCACATGCCAACTGTTAGGTTCATTTTCCTCGCAAACATGTGCTTCAGACTCATTTCTTGAAGGTGTGAGAATCCATGATATTCTTTCAATTTTCAATAAGACATCATCATGCCAATGAGCGACTTTCCTTAACTTAAAATCTTTCCATTTTGTAGCCTTTCTCCATCTTTGCTCAAAGTTAGTTAATATATCATGTGCAGCGGGACCATCAATTTTGCAGTGTAGATCATGCCATGGTTGCCTTGGAGCTTGGCCATGAACCTATATAGCATTAGCGGGAGATATTACTGTATAACATGCGACCTTCAAAGAAAATTATACCATGCCCATGATATAATTAATGTAAAATTCTAATATTAGATATTACAATTGTAGTATATCAAAATCTTAACAACAAAACTCATCAGCAAATATCCTTTATAATTATGAAAATGATGAAAATAAGGCCAATATTTATAATGGTTAAAGTTAAAATGTCATCCATCTTACCACTATGAGGACTTCAAAATTTTAAGTTTGTTTGACTGGGGCCCAAAAATACCTCAAACTCCTTCAAAAAAACTTTTATCAATATTTTATATTTATATCACATTGTACTCAAATTTAAAGGCTCGTTTGGTTTCAGCTTTGCTTTTGACTTAATATAAATTTCAACTGTAAAAATTAACTTTATTTTACATCTAACACAAATATGAATATTAGAATTAACTTTATTTTACATTTTACATACTTCTCAATGTTAAACTAAATTTTTTTTCTATTAAACTTATAAAATAAAATATTTTTTCCTATTATCCAAAATTCAACTCTTGAACTAAAATGAAAGATTTTACGCATACTTCAATAAAAAAATTATTTTATTTTACGTCCAACATAATTATCAATAATAAAATAATTTTATTTCACATTATTACATTAAAATAATTTTCTTTCTCTTTTCATCTTAAAAAAAGGAAAACATCTCCAAAACATAATCTAATCACATGAAGCCTTAAAAATAGAATTATCGATGATTGTGTCATGAGAGACATCCACGTATCGGCACGACATCCTACGCGTTTAGCATTTAATAAGAACTTGGCTTTCAGTAATCTTTGCCATCTTAGCCCGTAATTCAAGTAAAGCCGGAAACTCAATCAATATAGCTAGAATTTTACTTAAATGAAGGATCACAAAATTAAATCAATGGAACTCAATGCGTGCAATCATATAGATTTTATTAAGCATATATGTTCATATATGGATATATTTCCATTAAAAAGTATGTGTATAAAAGTATACAAGCATGCATCATGCCTGTGATACAGGAGCATACAAACATATACATATAAGCAGTAAAATTTGTAGCTATATTGAAGTAAACAAGAATGATGCACAAACATTTACATATGCCATTCAAATATATTAAGCTTGATAACTTTAACCATTTCAGACTAAAAATTAACTAAGTTTCTTAATTTCAAAAGAATCCAATCGAATTAGTAAAAATAGAAGATTTCAATAAAAATTTGAGGGGACATAACTAAAATCTGATAACAATTCAAAAACATATAAAATAAGTACTTACTGGAAATGTGGGATTATGATAATCATTCTCAAAAACAGTGTTGACATCACGATAAAGCCTGTGCTCTGGCGTGTCATATCTGCCATCACACAAATCAAGGCCACCAATAAAAGCTGTTATTTTTCGATTATTTCCAGAAGCTTGAGTGTCAACGAGCACACACTTCTGGTGGTGAGTGAACAAAGTTCCCACAACCTGTAAGAATAAAGCTTCCAAATCACTGTCAATGAAGATGGTCAGCATTACATGCTTGATATCTTTCCTAGCACGATCAATAATAAAAAAAATTATCATCAAGGTTTATTCATTTATTAGTCTAACAAAATATCAAACTACATCGAACATATTATCAGAATTTAAATTATACAATTACATTGATATTTATGAATGCTCAGGTGACCCATCCTTATGTAAGTTAAGGATGATATTCTACTTAATGGTTTCAAAAGGTTAAATTGAAATGTCAAGTAGAAATCTGTTTGAGAAGAAGCATCAAGGTGTAGAGGCAGCATGTCAAAGAATTTCCTTCAGCAATTCAGCACCCAATGGCATGGTCTTAATGAAATACATAGTTGTGCATTCGTTGAATGAGGAATTGAGCAGGAAGTTAGTAGCAGGGAGCTCATCAGACACTGGTACCTTGATCATGGGATCAACTGTAGGTTCTTTGCAAGTTATCTTACTTTTCCATATTATAGTAGCAGGAACAAGGGTTCATTTATTATGTTGTTGGGCTTATTTGAGTTGATGCTATGTTCTTGACTACGTTATGGAGTGTTTAAGTCAATGAGTAGCACTTGAATAAGAGGACATTGATGTATGCATGCGTAAAAGTTCCAAAACAAGCTAATTTAGACATCACCAGTTGATTTCAGTCAGTGGTTGATTTCATAAAATCGATTGCCGGTCAAAATCTATCGATTACAGGCAAGGAGATGCAGCGCAGAGACTGATCAGTTTGGCAACAGTCCATTTCAAAATGGATTGGAGCCAAAATCAAATGAAAGAACCTCGCTCACCTGCTGCTTGAAAATGCTGAGTTTGCTGCTTGCATATCGAGGAGCAAGAACACAGTGAACACTTGAGTGCCTAAAGAATTTTCTAGTCTCCTCATCATGCGTGTGCATAACACCATCCTGCATTCAACCTATACTTTTTTTTATTTCACAAAATATCAAAATTAATCAATTGACACAAAAAGGGAAGATTCAGAGTAACCTGTCAATGATTTTTATCAGAAGAAATTTACCGTTCTAAGAAGAAACTTGTCATGCGAGGTCTTGTCATCCCAGATCAACATGAGCACACGAACTCCCTCTTGCGACTTATACTTCAACAGCTCCCCAAGAGTCAGATTCCCCCCATTCGGCAGCGGCTTCGTCGGCTCCCTCACAAGCCTCACTTTATGATAGATAGACCACCCGACAATATAAATCAAATGATGAGCTTCCAATATCGCGTGGCAGATATCTTCCCAGCACCTGCTCTGCTCATAAAACCTCCCTCCTTCAAGCTCGATCTTCGGCAGCAGATCCTCAGGAGCATGAGCATCCTGATACAGCGTGACGCCGCCTCCCCGACGCAGAGGGAAATAGGCATTCGGCACGCCCAAGTAATCTGGACCGGCGCCGATTCCGTCTCTGTACAGAGGGTTATCGGTTGTCGGAGTAAAGCTCAAAGAGACATGAAGCTCGGGAGTAGCCTTCAGAGTGTGGGAGTAATGGCCGACGGCCGGAAACCAGCCGTCAAGAGAAGATCCAGAGACCACCTTCTCCACCGGAATGTGGACGACGCCGATGAGCTGCGCGCCGAAGACATCGTTATCCTTCACCTGAAATCTAGGGCTCGTAAGCGCTAGTTATTTTCCGATGGAAATGATCTGTGCGTGAATATGCCAAAATTTATGTGAATTAAGAATAATAAAAATTTATGCGAATTATATTTAACAAAAAATCTCTTTTACGTAAAAGTGGAGGGAATTTTTGAAAAGACACAATTATTTTCATAATTTGATCTTTTAAAAATAATATAAGATGAAAAAGATTTTATGAGAATGCTAAGAATATAAAAATATTCTTAGTCATTTTATTTAATAGCTAAATCCCATAAATCAGTCAACACTTAGGGTTAATATCAAGTTAATCTCAAATCAAAATTAAATAATTAATTGTGTCGATTAAAGTTCATCCAAATATAAATTGAATTGAAACTAACTAATAATTGTATTTTATTTAAATATATATTTAGCTACATATATTTTAAAAATATCTTAACAAAATACCTTTTTGTATACCAACAAATTTAAATATACGTGTGATTTATAAGTTGTGCTGATTATTTTTGGAAATAAATTAACTTCAAATCATAAAAAAATTAAATTAATTTTAAATTAAATAAAATATAATTCAAAGAAATTTAAAAAAAAATTGAGAGCCATATCACCTATTCTTAAAACATACAAGGAACTTGATCTTATTTTATACATGATTAATCAATATAAAATTTCTATTTAGTTGACGGTCAACTTAGTTATGATTATTTTTTTAAAAAAAATATATAAAATAATATATATAATTTTTAATATATCAATTAATTTTATTTAATATTTTTACAATTAATTAAATTTATTTTCATCTTATAGATATATATATATACCTACCAAAATTATATATATTTTAATAAAAATATTAAAAAATTACCATAATTAATTTGGGCTTCATTTATTTATTAAATAAGACCATAAATATTTTTTTATAAATAAAAAATAATAAAGTACATAATTTTTGAATTATATATTAATTAATAATGGGAAGATTTTAATCATTACATGGAAGTCGATCTCGGAGATGGGATGAGCGACCGGAACGCAGAAGTGCTCCTCCCATTTGGGGTCCTCGCAGTTGGGGATGACTCTCGTTCGGGCGACGGTGGCGCCGGCGAGGCAGACGGAGACGTAGGGGTCGCTGGTGATGATCTTCCGGCGACTGCCGCCGCCGCCGCCGAACAACGGAGCCCCGCATTTGCCGTACACGCTGAAGCATCTTCTCATCCTCTCCGACAGGAGATCCATGTTTGGGAGGGACCGGGCCTCTCGGACCCATACCTCAAGATCGCCATGGAGGAACGTTACGTTCGCAGCTGCTTCCGGAGGTGGAGGATTTCCCATGCTTTTCGTGTCCGACGTTGGGGCCTGTAATATATTTAGCGAGAATTACATGCGACACCTCTAAAACAAAACTTTTACTCATTTAACCCTCCAATTTAAATATTCACACACACCGCCTCAGGCATATGTGATGACCCGCAGCCGAAGAGAGCGGGAATCAATGATCATCGGGTGATATCTTAAAAAAAGAAAAATTGCTGAAATAAGAATGACTCTTAATAAACTTTCGGGACAATGAATGAATCTCTTCAATTAACAAATTAAGAGATGGGAATCAATTAATTTCTTAAATAGTATTTCATAATTAGCTTGAGTCAGACTAATATTAAGATGAGTGACATTCTAGGAAATAATTAAATTACATATCTAATTTTTTAGTTAAAATAAATAATATTTTTACATTTGAATCACAAAATATTATAACATACATAATTATATACACACTTTGGTTCAAAATATGAGGCGGCATATATAAATATCTACTTTTGGGAGTTAAACGGGTAAAAAGATCTTCTTTAGATATAACATATATAAAAGTTAATAGCAACAAGGTCCCTCTGATTTGGCCATATGTGCAATTTAATTTTCTTCTAATTCGACATAATATACAAGGGGCATTTATGTGCATGTTACCTAACTTTGAATATTATACAATCTTTTAAATATATGTCATCTTATAATTTAAATTTTGTGAAAATAATAATATTCAGGTAATACTCAAAATTTCTAAGTGATATGTAGGTAATTATCCTAATATATATAGAAATAAGTGCTTCAAAATTAATAAAGAAATTTAATAGAAAATATTATCTCTAATTAAAGAACTAATTTGGACTAAAATTTGAACCTCATTTCTAAATTAATAAAAACCTATTCACAATTAGAGATAATATTCTTCATTAAAATTTTTTATTAACAATGAAGTACTATTTACACATTAACACAAATTAAAGAATTAATTAATTGACTAATTTAAAACTAGAGAGGCTTAATTGCACGTAATTTTAAATTAAGGAAACCTAATTGCTATTAGCATTTACTATTATGTGTAAAAGTATGATAAGTAATATCTAAGATTTGGGTAATATATTATATAATTTGATGTTTTAAAAAAAATATTTATATATATATATATAAATCTTTTTAAAATTTTACATCATAATGATTATTGGTAAATAAAATTTAGATTTGAAACATGTTCTTTACTTTTTATAGTGAATATTTATAATGTGTATCATGCCTTGATTTAATGATATCATTGCTTGAAAGTAAGGCCGTTACCGATCCGATTTTGAGCCGAGCTAATACCAGCTCGAAATCGAATTGATTACATTTCAATCGACTCAAAATCGACTCGAGCTCGATTGGGTTCGACTTCAAGCCGACTCGAGTTGATTCCAATCGACTTCGAGCCGATTTTAATTCATTTTCGATCCTGCTTGAAAATGAATCAAATCTCAAATTTTTTTTAAGCCGATCTCAAGCCGGATAAGCTCGATTCGATTTGCCTCGAGAATGGCTCAGTTTATAAAGGATCATGCTCTGTGAGCAATTTTCAAATTTGACCTCAAGGCTAACGTACTGCACGAATGCATCATAATATTAGGAGCAAATTAAGTTCTAGTTAGTCGAGCAGCGAATGAACCTCAGCAGTCAATGATAGCATTTCAAGAAGGTTCCCCAAGTGACATTCACAACTATATATACAGAAGGAGCATTTTCACTCATTCTCTCTTATAGTATTTTTTTGAAGTGGCGTAAGGGTTTTTGCATCATTTTTGAGAGAAAGAAGAGAACGAGAAAATTCTCTCATTTATACTTATATTTATGTTAAATATAAATATAAGTATTAACTTATGTTGGTGTTTGATTTATTATTATTTTAATATTATGATATGTAATTTAGATATTATTATATTTAAATATTATATTTTAATTATTTATAATATAATATTAAGATAATATTGAACTAAATATTTTTTATATAGACATACTGAAGATTATAAATTATCTGAATTTTCCTTTTGAATAGATTATATTTCCAATGAATCAAAATTTATGATGATGTGCATCATGGCCAGCCAAACTACAGCCCTATCTGTAATTCTATTTGCATTATCTGACAGAGAGAAACTCTCACTCTCTAATAAATTTATAGTTAATATTTATGTTAGATTAAAAGGTAGTTAAAAATATGGTGTTCTCGTAATTTAGTGGAGAAGAAGATTATTTAAGTATTACCTCTAAAAAGGTTTTAGATTAGAACTACAACATCATAATTTTTAAATAGAGTGACGAAATTTATGATGTTTATAGATAAATAAAAAAAAATTTGCAGTTTGCAGCATATATTTAAGGGACATAAAATTAAACACCAACCCGGATAAATTTTGTATTAGCACAAGTATTATATTATCTCCTTAACCCAATAACTGGAATATCAAATTATAATTTCTATAAGAAGAAAAATTTAAATGAGTTGACATATACCTAAACCTTAAAAATAGAGAAATTAAGAGACTAAATTATAATTTTTGATTTCAAAAATTAAGATTTAAGATTAAAATTAAGAGAAATTAAGGAGCTAATTTAAAATTAGTGATTTAAAATTTGGACAACAATTTTTTTTAAGAAGCTAAATTGTCATGCCCTATCAGGAAAGAAATTTTATATCAAAAACTTTCAGATAATTTTTGCAGCAGAGAGCAAGTTTCATTTCATCTGCAAAATAATCAACAGGAATTTTAAAATTTCAAGACCCCCTAATAGGCATAGGCCTAGATCAAAAGGGTAAATAGACTCTAATTAAAATTTAATTTATTATAATTATAACACAACTAACTCAAGAACAAATTAATAATAAGGTAAATATAAGTGAAAGTAAAAATAAAAAATTACAAAAATGTAAATATGATCACATACACTAAGAATATAAAGATTTAATGAAATTCAATATTTTATAGTATCTACATCTTCGGCCAAAGATAAACCAACTAATTATTCATGAAAAATGCTCCTTAACAGGAATATAAAGCAAACCTGATATAAACATCTTCTACATTTAGAGGCTCTCCTCTTCATTTAAGGGAAAAATTAAATATCTCTCCCTTCACTCAATAGGCATTCTTCATGTATAATGTGAAGGATTTATTATGCACCTTCTTTAATTGCTCAATTAGAGAACATCTTCACTAATTAATCAAGTGAAAAAAATAATAAAACCCATTAATAATACAAGAATAAGTAATACATATAAGTCAACAAACCCCTCGCCTTCTTAGGATTACATCTTGAAGAGTTTGAAGAGAGTGAATCACTGAAAGAACATTTTAATCACTTGATCATCTCCACTAATCATCTTCTAATCTACCTTTAGTTAATTTTAATTCACTCACAAGGAAGAATTATAAATTCTCAACAAGGAAGGGTTCAAATACGTCCTTAATTAGAAAATTATCAATATATCTCAAAATTCCTCGACCATTTATATAAAAAAGGACTCCAATGGCTAGTAAAACCTACTATAGAATTGCCTTTGATCGAACAACTTATCGATCCAGCAAATATCTATCGGATACTCAATGATCACATTTAAAACTACTTTGATCGATCAATTGATCGAACAAAAGCCTTTGATCCATCAAGCAAACAATGTGATCTATCAACTAATCTATCGAACAACTTAATTTATCGACTGATATTTAAACTCAAAGCAGTAATATTAATCATCAACTAACTTAAACTATGCTGACAAACATTATAAACATTTTTTCGAAAATCATAAGTGACAGGATCATCAGAAAATTAGATGTCGTTGTCGTGCCTGGTCGATTTCATGGTGATGGTGAGACAGATCCCTCAGCTATAGCATCCTCGGCAACACAGTAGTGAGGTAGGAGGAAGCATTAATAGATCAGGCTGGAGATTAGATGCCAACGTTGGGGGTAAGCGATGTGCTCGAGGAGAGCAGGAGCACTAGGGCATTAATGCACAATTAGCTAGATAATTAATCCCACCGTCTCCTCTTTCAAGATTACATCAAAAATATTTCTCATGTAGCTCGATCGATCGTCAACAAACTCTCCTAAAATTCTCCTAGGAAGAGATAATCGAAGATGAGGTTAGTCGAAGACTAACTCTCCTAAAATTCTCCTAGAAAGAGATAATCGAAGATGTGGTTAGTCGAAAACAAACTCTCCTAAAATTCTCCTAGGAAGAGATAATTGAAGATGAGGTTAGTCGAAGATGACAAATATAGAAACAAGCATATTTTCATCCAACTAGCTAGCATTCAATAACCACGCACACGCAGCCTTCAATTATTCAAGAGTTCAACACTAGAAATCAATTAATAGATAAAAATACATAACTAAAATCTGACAGAATATTGTGGCACTAAATAGAATGATAATATTTGATCTTGTTCACTCTAATAGTACCCTCGTACGGCGGCCCAATTACTTCTGGCATAGTCCTCATCGTGAACATTATCTGCACGACGGCCTTGAGCCTGTACTGGGTCGGAAGAACCGTGGCCTCAAATATCACACAGAAACGTAAGGAAGGAGCAGCTCTGAGAAATTGCATCCCAACAGCAATCCAGCGTTCGTCGGTGAGTCGGGGAAGAAACGCTGGTCCACGAGGCTTCTGCGTATAGCTGTGCTGAACATTTCTGTACGCTTCATATCCAGTTTCCGCAATGCCCTGAATTGTGTCGTCGTCGTACAGACGTTTTGCAGTGATGTAATCGTAGGGTAAGCTCATCGTCGCCACCGTCGTGGTGGCCGCGAAGATCAGAAGGAGGAGGAGGAGGAGGAGGAGAAGGAGACGACCTGAGGAAGTCATGGATCGATCGAAGTACCAAGGAGAGGCGAAGGTGAGCGACGCCCAAGCTAGCTTTAATGCATCTCCAGCTTCACATATAGAGGAGAAGGCATCAATATTGCTCGATCATTAATTGCCAGCTGAGAATGCTCCATTAATTACAGAGTCAAGCAGTGGCGGAGCAAAGAACCTAAATCAGAGCGGTCAAATAAGCTATTTATAATAATATTATAAAAATTTAAAATTATTTAATTTATAAAAATAAAAAAAAAATTTAAAATTTTATATAACATAAATTAATATAAATAATTTTACATAAACTTCAATTATACTGAATTATAATATTATTTCATTG
>JAEMOT010001640.1:51759-86076 GCA_019297695.1 Apostasia ramifera | reverse complement strand
AATAATTTTTTCATAATATTTTTTTATCTTAGTTTTTTTAAAGTATTTTTTTAAAAAGTTAATCTTAAAATTTGAATTATATTTTATTTAAAATAAAAAAATTTAATTTAAAGATTCTACTACACATCTCGAATAACTGATTAATAAATTAATTAATTATAAATTAAAATTTTAATATATTAAATTATTCAATAAATTAAGTATTAATTCACTGAATAATGTAGTGAATTAAAACTCTAAATTATGATAAGTCAATTAATTATTTATTAGGGTTGCATAACAGTTTCTTCATTTAAATATTAAATACGTAAATAAATTTTTTTAGTTAAATGAGTCCTCATCAATATAAAGTCTATCTATATAATTTATATGTTGAATGATTTATAAAAAATTAAAATTTTAAGTTTTCTAAATATTTTTTAATCTAATTATTTAAATTCTTATTCAATTTATATTAAATTCATAAAACTCAAAAATGTGAGTAAAAAAAAACTAAAGAGCTGTAAGTTAAAAAAAAAAAAAGTTAAGGAGTGCAACTGCCCCCTAGTCACCATGTGGCTCCACCGCTAGAGTCAAGTAAGGCAGAACCTTCCCGCTCCTTTCCAGCCAGGCAATAATTAGCCTCATTCGTTGGCCATATGGAGAATCCCTAATGGGGCTGTTAATGAGTTTGAATTCGAGTGAGTTGATGTTAGCTCAAACTCGATATTTTTAAATTCGGCTCATCACGAATTTGAAATTATTTCAACTCAAGATACCCCGAGTACTCCAAATGAATTATATGTTTTGATAGTGTAAACTTCAAAAGTAAATATCACATAAATATGATAATAATTAATAATATATAATGACATGAAATTATATTATATATAAATGTTATTGTGTAAATAAAATAATTGAATTATTTGTTCTTGTGACAAAGTCTTGAGTTCAAATCTTGAAGGAATAAGTCTGTTTTTTTAAAACAAAAAATTTGAAAATGGCTGGTTCAACTGATTTGGGTTTACCCAATTTTTTAGTTTTACTGTAATTTGGACCGATTCAAAGCGATTTTTGATTGTCGCATATTATGAGCCTTATGTGAACTGATCGGACCATTATTTTATCGTTGAATTTGTCGGTTCTATCCATTTAAAAAAAATTAGTCACAGGTTCAATTTCTATAAATTTAATTTTTTTCGATTGCTATTTTTTATAAAATATTTGATTTTTATTTTTGAGTTAATTTTAAATTAATTTTGAGTTAGTTTAAATACAATCAAAATCAATCCATTGTTAGCCTCACATTCGATGAATTTTAGGCTCTGTAAGAGATATAACTCAATTATTTCATTAAATAAGTATAATTAATATTTTAATGATAAATTTTAAGAAATATTTATATACATGCTATATAAATTTTATAAAATTATATTTATGCTATTTTTATAAAATTTAAATTATAAGGTGATAAGTATTAGTAAAATAATGTATTTATTGTAATATATGATACAATTAAGTCTTATGTAACAAGATTAAAGCCTATTGTTATTCACACCTTGGTGCCTTTCTATTTTAATTTTATTTTACTTTTTCGGCTATAATTTTTTGTATTGTGGCAACTCACACAATTACTTATATTCAGTTAAAATAACATATTATGCAATAAAATATACTCTAAATGCTTGTACTTCGCTTGAATTCAACGTTAATGCAATGAATATCAGTAAAATCATCACTATTCAATTCGAATATATTGATATATCATAAACCTGTCTCTAAACTTGCCTATTCGCTTAACCTTGATCGATATACTGTTAAAAAGATGTACAATTTCTGGTATTATATGAAAACATAATCAAATGTCCCTAATAGACGGTCAAATATCTATTCTCAATTGAAATACATCGATATAGCAAATAATAGTAGTGTATTCAAAGAATGATGTTAAAATGCTTTCAAATAGACAAGATCAAAGTCAAATTATTTGAATTCTCTTAAATATAATAAAAAGTGATTGCATATCATATAATGGCTAGCATTCAGTTGAAATAACTTATTATGTAATGAACCGCACTCTAAATAGCCGTAAAAAGATCACTATTCTACTTAAATTCATTAATATGTCATGAATCAGTCTCTAAAAAGACCTATTTACTTTAAATTGACTGATATACTGATAAAAAAATATGTAATTATAGTTATTACATTAAAACAATCAAATGGCCCTAATGGATTGCGAAATATTGGTTTTCAATTGAAATACATCAATATAGAAAATACTAGTTGTGTAATCGGATTATTATGTTAAAATATCTTAGTATAGACAAGATCAAAGTAAAATTTCATATATTCTCTTAAAATACAATAAAAATTAATTGAATACCCATATAATTGCTTGTATTCAGTTAAAATAATTTATTATATAATAAATCGCACTCCAAATACTTGTACTCCACCTGAATTCAACATTAATACAATGAATACCAGTAAAAATATTGCTATTCAATTCAAACATAATGATATATCATAAATCAGTCTCTAAAAGTGCATATTCGCTTAACCTTGATCGATATACTATTAAAAAAATATGTAATTATCAATATTAGATTAAAACGCAATCAAATATCCTGAATAGATCGCCAAATATCTATTTTCAAATGAAATATATCGATATAACAAATAATAGTCTTGTAATCAAAGTATTATATTAAAATGCCTTCATATAGATAAGATCAATATTAAATTACTTGTATTCTCCTCAAATATATTAAAAAGTGATTAAGTACTCATATAATGGCTAGCATTCAATTAAAATAACTGATTATATAATAAATCGTACTCTAAATGATTGTATTTCACAGCTTGAATTCAATGTATTGCAATGAATAGCTGCAAAAAAAATATCACCATTCAACTCAAATTCATTTATATGTCAAAAATCAGTCTCTAAAAGAGTCTATTCTCTTAAAATTGATCGTTATACTGATAAAAAAATATGTAATTATTAGTATTACATTAAAACTCAATTAAATGTCCCTAATAGAATGCCAAATATCAGTTTTCGGTTAAAATAAATTAATATAACAAACGTTAGTTGTGTAATAAGAGCATTATTTTAAAATACCTTCATATAGACAAGATCAAAGTCAAATTGTATATATTCTCTTCAAATACAATAAAAACTAATTGAATTCTCACACAATTACTTGTATTCAGTTAAAATAACTTATTATGTAATCAATCATACTCAAAATGCTTGTATTCTACTTGAATTCAACGTAATACAATGAATATCAGCAAAAACATTACTATTCAATTTAAATATATTGATATATCATAAATCAGCCTCTAAAAGTGTCCCTTCGCTTAAACTTGATCGATATACTATTAAAAAGATGTGTAATTACGGTATTACCTTAAAACGCAAACAAATGTAACTAATAGATCGCCAAATATTACCCACAATTGAAAACCAATATTTGGCAATCTATTAAGGACAAATGTACAAGAGTACAAATTATAATACAAGATTATATATTAATATATCATGGTAAGCATATTGAATACTCATATAATGGTTAGCATTCAGGTAAAATAACTTCGTAATTGCCGGTATTGGATTAAAACGCAATCCAATGACCCTAATAGATCGCCAAATATATATTTTCTATTGAAATACATCGATATAGCAAATATAGTCGTGTATTCAGAGTATTATGTTAAAATACCTTCATATAGATAAAATTAAAGTCAAATTGCTTGTATTCTGTTCAAATATAACAAAAAATAATTGAATACTCATATAATTGCTTGTATTCAGCTAAAATAACTTATTATATAATGAATCATACTCTAAATGCGTGTATTCTACTTGAATTCAACGTAATGCAATGAATATCAGCAAAAACGTCACTATTCAATTCAAATATATTGATATATCATAAATCAGTCTCTAAAAGTGCCCCTTCGCTTAACCTTGATATCGGTATTATTAAAAAGATGTGTAATTTCGGTATTACATTAAAACACAATCAAATATCACTAACAGATAGCGAAATATCTATTTTCGACAGAAATACATCGATATCGCAAACTTTTGTCGTGTAATCAAAGTATTTTGTTAGAAAGCTTCATATAAACAAGATCAAAGTCAAATTGCTTGTATTCTCTTCAAATATAATAATAAAAAGTGATTGAATACTCATATAATGGTTAGCATTTAGTTAAAATAACTTATTACATAATGAATCGTACTCTAAATGCATGTATTCCACTCAAATTCAATGTAATGCAATAAATAGCAGCAAAAACTTCAATATTCAACTCAAATTCATTGATCTGTTATAAATTAGTCTCTAAAAGAGCTTATTCTTTTAAAATTGATCTATATACTGATAAAAAGATATGTAACTGTAGGTATTACATTAAAACTTAATCAAAATTCCGAAATAGATTGCCAAATATTGGTTTTAGATTAAAATACAATGATATAGGAAATATTAGTCTTGTAATCAAAATATTATGTTAAAATAACTTTATTTAGATAAGATAAAAGTCAAATTGCGTATGTTCTCTTCAAATACAATAAAAACTAATTGAATACTCACATAATTGCTTATATTTAGTTAAAATAATTTATTATGCGATGAATCATACTCTACAAGCTTGTACTCCACTTAAATTCAACGTTAATATTATGAATATCAGTAAAAATATCAGTATTCAATTCAAACATATTGATATATCATACATCAGTCTCTAAAAGTACCTATTCGCTTAACCTAGATCGATATACTGTTAACAAGATGTGTAATTACCGGTATTAGGTAAAAACACAATCAAATATCTCTAATAGATCGGCAAACATCAGTTTTTGATTAAAATATATCGATATAGCAATTAATAGTCGTGTAATCAGAGTATTATGTTAAAATTGTAGGATCAAGGATGACGTCTAGAGGGGAGTGAATAGACGTAATTAAAATTTAATTTAATTTACTAAATATAACAGTTAGTGCAAAATACAAGCGGAAGCAAATATAAGTGCGGATAAGAAGAAAATATCACATTCACAAAGAACACACGATATAACGTGGTTCGGCTCAAATTAGAGCCTAATCCACCCAACTCCGATCGAAAAGATATCACTATAACACACTCCTTGGTTCAGGCGGAGAAGCCCATACAAATCCTCCTCTATCCACTCACTAGAGGCCCTCCTCACTTTTAAGTGAGGGCTCACTCACTCACCTCCTCCAACCCTTATTTGGAGGCCCTCTTCACACACACAGTGAAAGCAAAAAAGAACAACTGAAATATTACAAAAAAAGGAAAATCACTCACTCTTTCTTCTTATGATTGAATCTTGAGAGCCAGAAGAAGAGTGGATGAAGAGTTTGAGCACTTGAGTCCAAGTTCACCTAGATCGCCTTGAATCTTGATTGAAATTCAACTTGAATGTTTTTATCAACTCTTAGGATGGTTGAGAATGAAGGTGAGGCTCTGTTTGGTAATAAGAAAAAAAAGAAGATGTAGTTTGAATTTTTAGCCATTTTTGAAAAATGTGTATGTTGTGAAATAAAGTAAGTTGGTTATATTAAAAATTGTGTATGATGTGAAATAAAGTTGATTGATTTATTGAGAATTGTGTTGGATGTGAAATAAAGTGATTGTTTAATGTTGGAATTTGTGTGAGATGAGATATAAAATAATTTTTTAAGTTTTTTTAAAATAAATTTAAGATTTTGATCATGGGTAATTTTAGCCATGATTTTTATCCCATTGCCAAACAGGGCCTGAATGTTGGAAGTACTTAGAGAATTTTATGAGCCAAGAGTAATACACCAACAACCCTTATCTCCTTATATAACAATAGCTCCAACGGCTAGAAAAAGGAGCTGGAGAAGACCTGGAGGTCGACCTCAGGTCTTCCAAGAGGTCGACCTCACCACTGAGATCGCCTCCAGGTCGACCTGGAAAAATCCTCCAAGATGACCAAAGTTTCTGTCGAGGGTCGCTGCTGAAGGTCGACCTCGGGTCGACCTCAGGTCGACCAAGAAAAATCCCTAAAATGACTAAAGTTTCTGTTGAGGGTCGCTGCTGGAGGTCGACCTCGAGTCGCCCTCAGGTCGACCTAGAAAAATCCCCAAAATGACTAAAGTTTCTGTTGAGGGTCGCTACTGAAGGTCGACCTCACTAATGAAAGTCACCCTTCAACTGTCCCAAGGTTGCCCTGGAGCTATCACAACTAGAAAAAAATATCTAGAACAATCTTACCACTACTATGCCACATAATTAGGAGAATTTAAACTTTTGAGATTATCTAGTTAACTCGTAGAGATTCTAAGTGCTCAAACTCATATCCAGACTATTCTAACAGTCAAGATCAACCTCACAATAATTTTACTCGCAAGTAAAATGAAAAGTAACAATAATAACATATGCTTCACTTGATCTTCAATACTTGAGCCTCCCTCTCCAACTTAATTAGATCTCAATTTTAGTATAAAATTGAGATGCAACTTTAATAAACCTGAGATTAAGAACACTAAATAATTATGTTAGTACAAATTAACATAAACATATTGTTAAACATCAAAATCACAATATTACCACAAGGGAGGAACTAACAAAAATATCTTCATTTAGAGAAGATCAAAGTCAAACTACATATATTCTGTTCAAATATAAAAAAAATAATTGAATACTCACACAATTGCTTGTATTCAATTAAAATAACTTATTATGCATTGAATCGTACTCTAAATGCTTGTATTCCACTTGAATTAAACGTTAACGCGATGAATATTAGTAAAAACATCGCTATTTATTTCAAATATATTGATCTACCATAAATTTGTCTCTAAAAGTGCCTATTCGCTTAACCTTGATCGTATACTATTAAAAAGATGTGTAATTGCCGGTATTAGATTAAAACGCAATCAAATGTCCCTAATAGATCGCCAAATATCGATTTTCGATGAAAATACATCGATATAGCAAATATTAGTTGTTTAATCAGAGTATTATTTTAAAATACCTTCATTTAGATAAGATCAAAGTTAAATTGTATATATTCTCTTCAAATTCATTAAAAACTAATTGAATACTCACACAATTGCTTATATTCAATTAAAATAACTAATTTTGCAATGAATAGTACTCTAAATATTTTACTCCACCTGAATGCAACGTTAATGCAATGAATATTAGCAAAAACATGGCTATTCAATTCAAATATATTGATATATCATGAATCAGTCTCTAAAAGTGCCTATTCACATAACCTTGATCAATATACTATTAAAAAATATGTAATTATCGGTATTATATTAAAACGCAATCAAATATCCCAAATAGATTACTAAATATCTATTTTCAACTGAAATACATCGATATAGCAAATAATAGACATGTATTCAGAGTATTATGTTAAAATACCTTCATATAGATAAGATCAAAGTCAAATTACTTGAATTCTTTTCAAATATAATAAAAAATGATTGAATACTCATATAATGGCTTGCATTCAGTTCAAATTACTTATTATGTAATAAATCATACTCTAAGTAGAGTACAAGCATGTAGAGTATGATTCATCTCATAATAAATTATTTTAACTGAAAAAAAATATATTTAGCTGAATACAAGCACTTGTGTGAGTATTCAATTAGTTTTTATTGTATTTGAAAAGAATATACGCAATTTGACTTTTATCTTATCTAAATGAAGGTATTTTAACATAATACTTTGATTACACGACTAATATTTACAATATCATTGTATTGTAATCGTAAACCGATATTTGGCAATCTATTTCGGACTTTTGATTAAGTTTTAATGTAATACCAATAATTACACATCTTTTTATCAGTATATCAATCAATTTTAAAAGAATAAGCTGTTTTAGAGAATAATTTATAACATATCAATGCATTTGAGTTGAATAGTGAAGTTTTTGCAGCTATTCATTGCATTACATTGAATTCTAGTGGAATACATGCATTTAGAGTATGATTCATTGAATTCAAGTGGAATACATGTATTACAGAGAATTCAAGTCACTTTAAAAGAATACTAGCTATTATATGAGTATTCAATCACTTTTAATTATATTTGAATAGAATACAAGCAATTTTACTTTGATCTTGTCTTTATGAAGGCATTTTAACATAATACTCTGAATACACGACTATTATTTGCTATATCGATGTATTTCAGTTGAAAATAGATTTTTGGCGATCTTTTAGGGACCTTTGATTGCGTTTTAATCTAATACAGGTAATTACGCATCTTTTTAATAGTATATCGATCAAGTATTAGCGAACAGACACTTTTAGAGACTGATTTATGATATATCAATATATTTGAATTGAATAGCGACATTTTTACTGATATTCATGGTATTAAAGTTTAATTCAAGTGGAGTACAAGCATGTAGAGTACGATTCATTGCATAATATGTTATGTTAACTGAATACAAGAAATTGTGTGAGTATTCAATTAGTTTTTACGGTATTTGATGATAATATATGCTATTTGACTTTGATCTTGTCTACATGAAGGCATTTTAACATAATACTCTATTACACAACTAATATTTGCTATATTAGTGTATTTCAGTTGAAAATCGATATTTGGCGATCTATTAGGGGCAATTGATTGAGTTTTAAAGTAAAACCTACAATTACACATCTATTTATCAGTATATCGATCAATTTTAAGTGAATAGGCTCTTTTAGAGACTAATTTATAACATATCAATGTTTTTTAAGCTATTCATTGCATTACGTTGAATTCCAGTGAAATACAAGCATTTAGAGTACGATTTATTGCATAATAAGTTATTTTAACAAAATGCTAGACATTATATGAGCATTTAATCACTTTTTATTTTATTTGAAGAGAATACAAGTAATTTGATTTTGATCTTGCCTATATGAAGCTATTTTAATGTAATACTTTGATTACACGACTAATATTTGCTATATCATTGTATTTTCGTTGAAAATAGATATTTGACAATCTTTTTGTGATATTTGATTGCGTTTTAATGTGATACTGGCAATTACACCTCTTTTTAATAGTATATCGATGAAGTTCAAGCGAAGGGGCACTTTTAGAGACTAACTTTTGATATATCAATATATTTGAATTGAATAGTGACGTTTTTATAGATATTCATTGCATTACGTTGAATTCAAGTAGAATACAAGCATTAAATTCAGCGTTAATGTTATGAATATCAGTTAAAATATCAGTATTCAATTCAAACATATTGATATATCATAAATCAGTTTCTAAAAAAACCTATTCGCTTAACCTAGATCAATATACTATTAACAAGATGAGAAATTACTGGTATTAAATAAAAACGCAATCAAATATCCCTAATTGATCGCCAAACATCGGTTTTCGATTGAAATACATCGATATAGCAAACAATAGTCGTGTAATCATAGTATTATGTTAAAATATCTTCATTTAGAGAAGATCAAAGTCAAATTGCATATATTTTATTCAAATATAACAAACAAACTAATTAAATACTCACACAATTGCTTGCATTCAGTTAAAATAACTTATTATGCATTGAATCGTACTCTAAATGCTTGTACTCCACTTGAATTCAACGTTAACGCGATGAATATTAGTAAAAACATCGCTATTTATTTCAAATATATTGATCTATCATAAATCAGTCTCTAAAAGTGTCTATTCACTTAACCTTGATCGTATACTATTAAAAAGATGTGTAATTACCGCTATTAGATTAAAACGCAATCAAATGTCCCTAATAGATCACCAAATATTGATTTTCGATGGAAATACATCGATATAGCAAATATTAGTCGTTTAATCAGAGTATTATTTTAAAATACCTTCATTTAGATAAGATCAAAATCAAATTGCATATATTCTCTTAAAATACATTAAAACGTAACTGAATACTCACACAATTGCTCGTATTCAATTAAAATAACTTCTTATGCGACAAATCGTACTCTAAATACTTGTACTCCACCTGAATGCAACGTTAATGCAATGAATATTAACAAAAATATCGCTATTCAATTCAAATATATTGATATACCTTGAACCAGTCTCTAAAAGTCCCTATTCACTTAACCTTGATCAATATACTATTATAAAGATGTGTAATTACCGGTATTAGATTAACATGCAATGCAATATCCCAAATAGCTCACCAAATATCTATTTTCAACTGAAATATATCAATATAGCAAGTAATAGACATGTATTTAGAGTATTATGTTAAAATACCTTCATGTAGACAAGATCAAAGTTAAATTACTTGTATTCTTTTCAAATATAATTTAAAAAGATTGAATACTCATATAATGGCTTGCATTCAGTTGAAATTACTTATTATGCAATAAATCATAGTCTAAATGCTTGTATTCTACTCTAATTAAATGTAATGCAGTAATATCTGTAAAAACGTCACTATTCAATTCAAATATACTGATATATCAAAAGTTAGTCTCTAAAAGTGACCCTTCGCATAAACTTCATCAATATACTATTAAAAAGAGGTGTAATTACCGGTATTACATTAAAATGCAATCAAATGTCACAAAAAGATTGTCAAATATCTATTTTCGATGGAAATACAATGATATAGCAAATATTAGTCGTGTAATCAAAGTGTTATCTTAAAATAGCTTCATATAGACAAGAGCAAAGTAAAATTTGTTGTATTCTTTTTAAATAAAATAAAAAGTGATTAAATACTCATATAATGGCTAGCATTTTTTAAAATAACTTATTATGTAATAAATCGTACTCTAAATGTTTGTATTTGTATTCCACTGGAATTCAACGTAATGAAAAAAATAGCTGCAAAAACATCACTATTCAACTCAAATTCATTGATATGTCATAAATTAGTCTCTAAAAGAGCGTATTCACTTAAAATTGATCGATATACTGATAAATAAATGTGTAATTATAGGTATTACATTGAAACTCAATCAATTGCCCCTAATAAATCTCCAAATATCGGTTTTCAATTGAAATACACTATCATAGAAAATATTAGTTGTGGAATCAGTGTATTATGTTAAAATACCTTCATATAGACAAGATCAAAGTCAAATAGCATTTATTATCATCAAATACCGTAAAAACTAATTGAATACTGACACAATTGCTTGTATTCAGTTAAAATAACTTATTATGCATTGAATCGTACTCTAAATGCTTGTATTCCACTTGAATTAAACGTTAACGCGATGAATATTAGTAAAAACATCGCTATTTATTTCAAATATTTTGATCTATCATAAATCTGTCTCTAAAAGTGCCTATTCGCTTAACCTTGATTGTATACTATTAAAAAGATGTGTAATTGCCGGTATTAGATTAAAACGCAGTCAAATATCCCTAATAGATCGTCAAATATCGATTTTCGATGAAAATATATCGATATAACAAATAATAGTCGTGTATTCAGAGTATTATGTTAAAATGCCTTCATACAGACAAGATCAAAGTAAAATTACTTGTTTTCTATTCAAATATAATTAAAAGTGATTGAATACTCATAATTCTCTTAAAGTAACTTATTACATAATGAATCATACTCTAAATGTATGTATTCCACTTGAATTCAATATAATGCAATGAATAGCTGCAAAAACTTTACTATTCAACTAAAATTCATTGATATGTTATAAATTAGTTTCTAAAA
Organism: Apostasia ramifera; assembly: GCA_019297695.1. Classification (NCBI taxonomy): domain Eukaryota; kingdom Viridiplantae; phylum Streptophyta; class Magnoliopsida; order Asparagales; family Orchidaceae; genus Apostasia; species Apostasia ramifera. Next base: position 74,381 of record JAEMOT010001640.1, on the reverse strand, counting down.
GAGCTTATTCTTTTAAAATTGATCGATATACTGATAAAAAGATGTGTAATTATTGGTATTACATTAAAACTTAATCAAAAGTTCGAAATAGATTGCCAAATATCAGTTTACGATTAAAATACAATGATATTGCAAACATTAGTCGTGTAATCAAAGTATTATGTAAAAATATCAGCATTTAAATAAGATAAAAGTCAAATTGCCTATATTATCTTCAAATACAATAAAAACTAATTGAATACTCACACAATTGCTTGTATTCAACTAAAATAATTTATTATGCGATGAATCGTACTTTACATGCTTGTACTCCACTTAAACTCAACGTTAATGTTATGAATATCAGTAAAAATGTGTGTATTCAATTTAAATATATTAAAATATCATAAATCAGTCTTTAAAAGTACCTATTCACTTAACCTAGACCAATATAGTACAATTAACAAGATGTGTAATTACCGCTATTAAATAAAAACTCAATCAAATATCCCTAATAGATCGCCAAACATCGGTTTTCGATTGAAATACATCGATATAGCAGACAATAGTCGTGTAATCAGAGTATTATGTTAAAATATCTTCATTTAGAGAAGATCAAAGTCAAATTGCATATATTCTGTTCAAATATAACAAACAAACTAATTAAATACTCACACAATTGCTTGCATTCAGTTAAAATAACTTATTATGCATTGAATCGTACTCTAAATGCTTGTACTCCACTTGAATTCAACGTTAACGCGATGAATATTAGTAAAAACATCGCTATTTATTTCAATTATATTGATCTATCATAAATCAGTCTCTAAAAGTGTCTATTCACTTAACCTTGATCGAATACTATTAAAAAGATGTGTAATTACCGCTATTAGATTAAAACACAATCAAATGTCCCTAATAGATCACCAAATATTGATTTTCGATGGAAATACATCGATATAGCAAATATTAGTCGTTTAATCAGAGCATTATTTTAAAATACCTTCATTTAGATAAGATCAAAATCAAATTGCATATATTCTCTTAAAATACATTAAAAAGTAACTGAATACTCACACAATTGCTCGAATTCAATTAAAATAACTTCTTATGCGACAAATCGTACTCTAAATACTTGTCCTCCACCTGAATGCAACGTTAATGCAATGAATATTAACAAAAATATCGCTATTCAATTCAAATATATTTATATACCTTGAATCAGTCTCTAAAAGTGCCTATTCACTTAACCTTGATCAATATACTATTATAAAGATGTGTAATTACCGGTATTAGATTAACATGCAATGCAATATCCCAAATAGCTCACCAAATATCTATTTTCAACTGAAATATATCAATATAGCAAATAATAGACATGTATTTAGAGTATTATGTTAAAATACCTTCATATAGACAAGATCAAAGTTAAATTACTTGTATTCTTTTTCAAATATAATAAACAATAATTGAATACTCATATAATGGCTTGCATTCAGTTAAAATTACTTATTATGCAATAAATCATACTCCAAATGCTTGTATTCTATTTGAATTCAACGTAATGCAATGAATATCTGTAAAAATGTCTCTATTCAATTCAAATATATTGATATATCAGAAGTTAGTCTCTAAAAGTGCCCCTTCGCTTATCCTTGATCGATATACTATTAAAAAGATAGCCAAAATCTATTTTTGATTGAAATACATCGATATAGCAAATAATAGTCTTGTATTCAGAGTATTTTGTTAAAATGCCTCCATAAAGACAAGATCATAGTAAAATTGCTTGTATTCTATTTAAATATAATAAAAAGTGATTGAATACTCATAATAGCTAGCATTTTTTTAAAGTAACTTATTACATAATAAATCATACTCTAAATGCTTGTATTTCACTTGAATTCAAATTAATGCAATGAATTGCTACAAAATTTTATTATTGAACTCAAATTCATTGATATGTCATAAATCAATATCTAAAAGAGCTTATTCTCTTAAAGTTTATCGATGTACAATAAAAAAGATATATAATTATAGGTATTACATTAAAACGCAATGAAATGTCCCTAAAAGATTGCCAAATATCAATTTTTAATTGAAATACATCAATATAGCAAATATTAGTTGTGAAATCAGAATATTATGTTAAAATACCTTCATATAGATAAGATCCAAGTCAAATTGCATTTATTATCTTTAAATACGATAAAAACTAATTGAATACTCACACAATTGTTTGTATTCTGTTAAAATAACATATTATGCAATGAATAGTATTCTAAATGCTTGTACTCCGCTTAAATTCAATGTTAATGCAATAAATATCAATAAAAACAACGTTATTCAATTCAAATATGTTGACATAACTTACATCAGTCTCTTAAACAAGCCTATTCGCTTAACCTTGATCGATATATGGTTAAAAAGATGTGGAATTTCTAGTATTAGATGAAAACGCAATCAAATATTCCTAATAGATGGCCAAATATCTATTTTCAACTGAAATTCATCGATATAGCAAATAATAGTCGTGTATTCAGAGTATTATATTAAAATGCCTTCAACTATGCAAGATCAAAGTCAAATTGCTTGAATTCTCTTCAAATATAATAAAAAGTGATTGAATACCATACAATGGTTAGCATTCAGTTGAAATAGCTTATTATGTCATGAACCGTACTCTAAATGCATATATTCCACTTGAATTCAACGTAATACAATGAATTTCAGAAAAAACTATTTAATTCAAATTTGAAAAAAGTAATTGAATACACATATAATAGCTAGCATTCTGTTAAAATAACTTATTATGTAATGAATCATATCTAAATGCTTGTATTCCACTTGAATTCAATGTAATGGAATGAATAGCTGCAAAAAGATCACTATTCTACTTAAATTCATTAATATGTCATAAATCAGTCTCTAAAAGAACCAATTTACTTTAAATTGACTGATATACTAATAAAAAAAGTGTAATTGTAGTTATTACATTAAAACAGTCAAATATGTTAAAATATCTTGGTATAGATAAGATCAAAGTCAAATTCCATATATTCTCTCAAAATACAATAAAAACTTATTGAATACCCACACAATTGCTTGTATTCAGTTAAAATAACTTATTATGCAATTAATCGCACTCTAAATACTTGTACTCTGCCTGAATTCAACATTAATGCAATGAATACCAGTAAAAATATCATTATTCAATTCAGACATAATGATATATCAAAAATCAGTCTCTAAAAGTGCCTATTCGCTTAACCTTGATCGATATTCTATTAAAAAGATGTGTAATTGCAGGTATTAGGTTAAAATGCAATCAAATATCCTGAATAGATCATCAAATATCTATTTTCAAATGAAATACATCGATATAGCAAATAATAGTCGTGTAATCAAAGTATTATATTAAAATGCCTTCATATAGACAAGACCAATGTCAAATTACTTGTATTCTCTTCAAATATATTAAAAAGTGATTGAATACTCATATAATGGCTAGCATTCAGTTAAAATAACTTATTATGTAATAAATCATATTTTAAATACTTGTATTCCACTTGAATTCAACGTAATGCAATGAATAGCTGCAAAAACCTCACCATTCAACTCCAATTCATTCATATGTCATAAATCAGTCTGTGAAAGAGCTTATTCTCTTAAAATCAATCGATATACTGACGAAAAAATATGTAATTGTAAGTATTACATTAAAACTAATCAAATGTCCCTAATATATCGCCAAATATCAGTTTTCGAATGAAATACATAAATATAGAAAACATTAGTTGTGTAATCAGAGTATTATGTTGAAATACCTTCATGTACACAAGATCAAAGTCAAATTGCAAATATTCTCTTCAAATACAATAAAAATTAATTGAATGCTCACACAATTGCTTGTATTTAGTTACAATAAAATATTATGCAACGCATCGTACTCTAAATGCTTGTACTCCGCTCGAATTCAACGTTATTACAATGAATATCAGTAAAAACGTCGCTATTCAATTCAAATATATTGATATATCATAAATCAGCCTCTAAAAGTGCATATTCGCTTAATTTTGATCGAAATACTATTAAAAAGATGTGTAATTGCCGGTATTAGATTAAAACACAATCAAATATCATTAATAGATTGCCAAATATCTATTTTCAACTGAAATACATGATTATATAGCAAATAATAGATGTGTATTCAGAGTATTATGTTAAAATGCCGTCATATAAATAAGATTAAAGTTAAATTGCTTGTATTCTAATCAAATATAAAAATAATAATTGAATACTTGTATAATAGCTAGCATTCTGTTAAAATAACTTACTATGTAATGAATTATACTCTAAATATTTGTATTCCGCTTGAATTCAATGTAATGCAATGAATTGCTGCAAAACCATCACTATTCCACTTAAATTCATTGATATGTCATAAATCAGTCATTGAAAGAATCTATTCTCTTAAAATTGATCGATAAACTAATAAAAAGATATGTAATTGTAGGTATTACATTAAAATTTAATCAAATATTCCTAATAGGTTGTCAAGTATAAGTTTTCGATTGAAATTAGTTATGTAATCAGAGTATTATGTTAAAATACTTTCATATAGATAAGATTAAATTCAAATTGCTTGTATTCTATTTAAATATAAAACAAATAATTGAATACTCATATAATAGCTAGCATTCTATTAAAATAACTTATTATGTAATGAATCATACTCGAAATATTTGTATTCCACTTGAATTTAATGTAATACAATGAATAGCTGCAAAACCATCACTATTCTACTTAAATTCATTGATATGTCATAAATAAGTCACTAAAAGAATATATTCTCTTAAACTTGATCGATATACTGATAAAAAGATGTGTAATTGTAGGTATTATATTAAAACTTAATCAAATGTCCCTAATAAATTGTCAAATATAAATTTTCGATTGAAATACATCAATGTAGCAAACATTAGTTGTGTAATCAGAGTATTATGTTAAAATACCTTGATATAAATAAGATCAAAATCAAATTGCATATATTCTCTTTAAATATAAAAACAAATAACTAAATGCCTCACACACTTGCTTGTATTCTGTAAAATAACTTATTATGTAATAAATCATACTATAAATTCTTGTACTCCACTTGATTTAAATGTTAATGCAACAAATATCTGTAAAAATGTTGCTATTCAATTCAAATTTATTGATATATCATAAAGCAGTTTCTAAAAGTGCCTATACGCTTAACTTTGATCGATATACTATTAAAAAGATGTGTAATTATTGGTATTAGATTAAAGCACAATCAAATATTTCTAATAGATCACCAAATATCTATTTTTCAATTGAAATACATCGATATAGCAAATAATAGTTGTGTATTCATAGTATTATGTTAACATTCCTTTATATAGACAATATCAAAGTCAAATTACTTGTATTCCCTTCAAATATAATTGAAAGTGAATGAATACTCATATAATAGCTAGTATTTTTTTGAAATAACTTATTATGTAATGAATCATTCTCTAAATACTTGTATTTCACTTGAATTCAATGTAATGCAATGAATATCTGTAAAAACATCACTATTCAATTCAAATATACTAATATTTCCTAAATTAGTCTCTAAAAGAGCCTATTCTCATAAAATTGATCGATATACTGTAGAAAATATGTGTAATTGTAGGTATTACATTAAAACTCAATGAAATGTCTCTAATAGATTGCCAAATATCTATTTTCGACAGAAATACATCGTGTAATCTATGTATTATGTTAAAATGGCTTCATATAGGCAAGATCAAAGTCAAATTACTTATATTCTCTTCAAATATAATAAAAAGTGATCAAATACTCATATAATGGCTAGCATTCAGTTACAATAACTGATTATGTAATAAATCGTACTATAAATGATTGTATTCCACGTGAATTCAATGTATTGCAATGGCTGCAAAAATATCATCATTCAACTCAAATTCATTCATATATCATAAATCAGTCTTTAAAAGAGCCTATTCACTTAAAATTGATTGTTATACTGATAAAAAAATATGTAATTGTTAGTATTACATTAAAACTCAATCAAATGTTCCTAATAGAATGCCAAAGATCAGTTTTCGGTTGAAATACATTAATATAGTTAACGTTAGTTGTATAATCAGAGTATTATGTTAAAATACCTTCATATAGACAAGATCAAAGTTGAATTGTATATATTCTCTTCAAATGCAATAAAAACTAATTGAATTCTCACACAATTACTTGTATTCAGTTAAAATAACTTATTATGCAATGAATCGTACTCTACATGCTTGTACTCCACGTGAATTCAACGTTAGCGCAATGAATATCAGTAAACATGTTTCTATTCAATTCAAATATAATGATATATCATAATTTAGTCTCTAGAAGTGCTCATTCGCATAAACTTGATCGATATACTATTAAAAAGATGTGTAATTACCGGTATTAGATTAAAACTCAATCAAATGTCCCTAATAGATCGCCAAATATTTATTTTCAACTGAAATACATCGATATAGCAAATAATAGTCTTGTATTCAGAGTATTATGTTAAAAAATACCTTAATATAGACAAGATCAAAGTCAAATTGCTTATATTCTGTTTAAATATAATACAAAGTGATTAAATACTCTTATAATGGTTAAGCATTCAGTTAAAATAACTTATTTAGTAATGAATCGTACTTTAAGTGCTTGCATTCCACTTGAATTCAATTTAATTCACTGAATAGCTGGAAAAACATCACTATTCAACACAAATTCATTCATATGTAATAAATCAGTCTCTAAAAGAACCTATTCACTTAACATTGGCCGACATACTGACAACACTTTGTCTAATTGTAGGTATTACAATAAAACTCAATCAAATGTCCCTAAGAGATTGCCAAATATCAATTTTCGATTGAAATACTTCAATATAGAAAACACTAGTTGTGTAATCGGAGTATTATGTTAAAATACCTTCATATAGACAAGACCAAAGTCAAATTATAAATATTCTCTTCAAATATAATAAAAACTAATTGAATACTCACACAATTGCTTGTATTCAGTTAAACTAACAAATTATGCAACGAATGATACTCTAATGCAATGAATATTTGTAAAAACGTCGCTATTCAATTCAAATATATTGATATATCATAAATCAGCCTCTAAAAGTGCCTATTCGCTTAACCTTGATCGATATACTATTAAAAATATGTGTAATTACCGGTATTAGATTAAAAAGCAATCAAATGTCCCGAATAGATCGCCAAATATCTATTTTCAACTGAAATACATTAATATAGCAAATAATAATCGTGTATTCAGAGTATTATATTAAAATACCTTCATACAGACAAGATTAAAGTTAAATTACTTGTATTCTCTTCAAATATAATAAAAAGTGATTGAATTCTCATATAATGGCTAGCATTCAGTTAAAATAACTTATTATGTAATGAATCATACTCGAAATACTTGTATTCCACTTGAATTCAACGTAATGCAATGAATATCAGTAAAAACATCACTATTCAATTTAAATATATTAATATTTTATAAATCAGTATCTAAAAGTGCCCCTTTACATAAATTTAATCAATATACTATTAAACAAAAGAGTGTAATTGCCGGTATTACTTTTAAAGACAATCAAATGTCACTAATGGATTGCCAAATATCTATTTTTCGGTAGAAATACATCGATATAGAAAATATTAGTCGTGTAATCAAAGTATTATATTAAAATGGCTTCATATAGACAAGATCAAAGTCAAACTGCGCATATTCTCTTCAAATACAATAAAAACTAATTGAATTCTCACCTAATTGCTTGTATTCAGTTAAAATAACTTATAATGTAATAAATCGTACTCTAAATGATTGTATTTCACTTGAATTTAATGTAATGCAATGAATAACTACAAAAACATCACCATTCAACTCAAATTCATGTATATGTTATAAATAAGTCTCTAAAAGAGCCAATTCTTTTAAAATTGATCGTTATACTGACAAAAAAATGTAATTGTTAGTATTACATTGAAATTCAATCAAATGTCCCTAATACAATGTCAAATATCAGTTTTCGATTGAAATACATTAATATAACAAACGTTAGTTATGTAATCAGAGTATTATTTTAAAATACCTTCATATAGACAAGATCAAAGTCAAACTGCGCATATTCTCTTCAAATACAATAAAAACTAATTGAATTCTCACCAATTGCTTGTATTCAGTTAAAATAACTTATTATGTAATGAATCTATTCTAAATGCTTGTATTCTACTTAAATTCAACGTAATACAATGAATATCAGCAAAAACATCACTATTCAATTCAAATATATTGATATATCATAATTCATTCTCTAAAAGTGCCCCTTCGCTTAAACTTGATCGATATATTATTAAAAAGATGTGTGTAATTGCCGGTATTACATTAAAACTCAAACAAATGTTACTAATAGATCCCCAAATATTACCAACAATCGAAAACATATATTTGACAATCTATTAGGAACAAATGTACAAGAGTAAAAACTATAATACAAGATTATATATTAATATATCACATTTAAGCATATTGAATACTCATAGAATGGTTAGCATTCAGTTAAAATAACTTCGTAATTGCCGGTATTAGATTAAAACACAATCCAATGTCCCTAATAAATCGCCAAATATCTATTTTCAACTGAAATACATCGATATAGCAAATATAGTCGGGTATTCAGAGTATTATGTTAAAATGCCTTCATATAGATCAGATCAAAGTCAAATTGCATGTATTCTATTCAAATATAATAAAAAGTGATTGAATGCTCATATAATGGCTTTTATTGAGTTAAAATAACTTATTATATAATGAATCATACTCTAAATGCTTATATTCCACTTGAATTTAACGTAATGCAATGAATATCAGTAAAAACGTCACTATTCAATTCAAATATATTGATATATCATAAATCAGTCTCTAAAAGTACCCCTTCGCTTAACCTTGATTGATATATTATTAAAAAGATGTGTAATTCCGGTATTACATTAAAACGTAAACTTTCATCGTGTAATCAAAGTATTTTGTTAAAATGCTTCATATAGACAAAATCAAAGTCAAATTGCTTGTATTCTCTTCAAATATAATAAGATGTGATTGAATACTCATATAATGGCTAACATTCAGTTAAAATAACTTATTACGTAATGAATCGTACTTTAAAAGTCTTGTATTCCACTTGAATTCAATGTAATGCAATGAATAGCTGCAAAAATATCTATTCAACTCAAATTCATTGATATGTCATAAATTAGTCTCTAAAACAGCTTATTCTCTTAAAAATTATTGATATACTGATAAAAAGATTTGTAATTATAGGTATTACATTAAAAGTTAATCAAAAGTCCGTAATAGATTGCCAAATATCAGTTTTCGATTAAAATACAATGATATAGCAAACATTAGTCGTGTAATCAAAATATTATGTTAAAATACCTTTATTTAGATAAGATCAAAGTCAAATTGCATATATTCTCTTTAAATACAATAAAAACTAATTGAATACTCACAATTGCTTGTATTTAGTTAAATAATTTATTATGCGATGAATCGTACTCTACATGCTAGTACTCCACTTAAATTCAATGTTAATGCAATGAATATCGATTAAAATTTCAGTTTTCAATTCAAACATATTGATATATCATAAATCAGTCTTTAAAAGTACCTATTCGCTTAACCTAGATCGATAAACTATTAACAAGATGTGTAATTACCGGTATTAGATAAAAACGCAATCAAATGTCCCTAATAGATTGCCAAACATCAGTTTTCGATTGAAATACATCGATATAGCAAACATTAGTCGTGTAATCAGAGTACTATGTTTAAATACCTTGATTTAAAGAAGAACAAAGTCAAATTGTATATATTCTCTTCAAATATAACTAATAACTAATTGAATACTCACCCAATTTCTTGTATTCAGTTACAATAACTTATTATGCATTGAATCGTACTCTAAATGTATGTACTCCACTTGAATTCAACGTTAACACAATGAGTATTAGTAAAAACACTGCTATTTATTTCAAATATACTGATATATGATAAATCAGTCTCTAAAAGTGCCTTTCGCTTAACCTTGATTGATATACTATTAAAAAGATTTGTAATTGCCGGTATTAGATTAAAACGCAATCAAATGTCCCTAATAGATTGCCAAATATCCATTTTCGATTGAAATACATCGATATAGTAAATATTAGTCGTGTAATCAGAGTATTATTTTAAAATACCTTCATTTAGATAAGATCAAAGTCAAATTGCATATAGTCTCTTCAAATGCAATAAAAACTAATTGAATTCTCACACAATTGCTTGTATTCAATTAAAATAACTTATTATGCAACGAATCATACTCTAAATACTTATACTCCACCTGAATTCAACGTTAATGCAATGAATATTAGCAAAAATGTTGACATTAAATTCAAATATATTGATATATCATAAATCAGTCTGTAAAAGTGCCTATTCATTTAACCTTGATCAATATACTATTAAAAAGATGTGTAATTACCGGTATTAGATTAAAACGCAATCAAATGTCCCTAATAGATCGCCAAAAATCTATTTTCAACTGAAATACATCGATATAGGAAACAATAATCGTGTATTTAGAGTATTATATTAAAATATCTTCATATAGATAAGATCAAAGTTAAATTGCTTGTATTCTATTCAAATATAACAAAAAGTTATTGAATACTCACATAACGGCTTGTATTCAGTTAAAATAACTTATTATATAATTAATCATATTCTAAATGCTTGTATTCCCCTTAACTTCAATGTAATGCAATGAATATTAGTAAAAATATCACTATTCAATTCAAATATATTAATATATCATAAATCAGTCTCTAAAAGTGCCGCTTCGCTTAACCTTGATCGATATATTATTAAGATGATGTGTAATTTTGGTATTATATTAAAACGCAATCAAATATCATTAATAGATAGCGAAATATCTATTTTCGATGGAAATACATCGATATCGCAAACTTTTGTCGTGTAATGAAAGTATTTGGGTAAAATGCTTTGTATAGACAAAATCAAAGTTAAATTCCTTGCATTCTCTTCAAATATAATAAAAAATTATTGAATACTCATATAATGGCTAGTATTCAGTTAAAATAACTTATTACGTAATGAAACGTACTCTAAATGCTTGTATTCTACTTGAATTCAATGTAATGCAATGAATAGTTGCAAAAACAACACTATTCAACTCAAATTCATTGATATGTTATAAATCAGTCTCTAAAAGAGCTTATTCTCTTAAAATTAATCGATATACTGATAAAAAGATGTGTAATTATAGATATTAGATTAAAACTTAATCAAAAGTCCCTAATAAATTGCCAAATATCAATTTTCGATTGAAATGCAATGATATAGTAAATATTAGTCGTATAATCAAAGCATTATGTTAAAATACCTTTATGTAGATAAGATCAAAATCAAATTGCGTATGTTCTCTTCAAATACAATAAAAACTAATTGAATACTCACACAATTGCTTGTATTCAGTTAACATAACTTATTATACAATGAATCATACTCTACATGCTTGTACTCCACTTAAATTAGACGTTAATGCAATAAATATCAGTAAAAATGTTACTATTCAATTCAAATATACTGATATATCATAAATCAGTCTCTAAATGTACCTATTCATTTAACCTAGATCAATATACTATTAACAAGATGTGTAATTACTGGTATTAGATAAAAATGCAATCAAATGTCCCTAATAGATCGCCAAATATCAGTTTTCGATTGAAATACATCGATATAGCAAACATTAATCGTGCAAACTAATTGAATACTCATACAATTGCTTGTATTCGTTAAAATAACTTATTATGCATTGAATCGTGCTCTAAATGCTTGTACTCCACTTGAATTCAACGTTAACGCAATAAATACTAGTAAAAATATCGCTATTTAATTCAAATATATTGATATATCATAAATCAGTCTTTAAAAGTGTCTATTCACTTAACCTTGATCGATATACTATTAAAAAGATGTGTAATTGTCAGTATTAGATTTAAACGCAATCAAATGTCCCTAATAGATCGCCAAATATCTATTTTCGATTGAAATACATCGATATAGCAAATATTAGTCGTTTAATTAGAGTATTATTTTAAAATACCTTCATTTAGATAAGATCAATATCAAATTGTATATATTCTCTTTAAATACATTAAAAACTAATTGAATACTCATACAATTGCTTGTATTCAATTAAAATAACTTATTATGCAACGAATCGTACTCTAAATACTTGTACTCCACCTGAATGCAATGTTAATGCAATCAATATTAGCAAAAACATCGTTATTCAATTCAAATATATTGATATATCATGAATCAGTCTCTAAAAGTGCCTATTCACTTAAAAACTAGCAATAGACGTCATCATGCCAAATATTATGTCACATACTCAATTTATGGCAAGTGAGTAATCAACCCAGAGAAGCTGATTATATTTATATTTGTTACCACATTTAAATACACAAGCTCGCATACTTGCCTGTCACTACAAATTCATTTGCTCATTAGTCCATGCAAATCCATACATTTGTCCTTTTAATATAAACTATGAGCTCGTACACTTGTTTGTCCATACAAGTTCATACACTTATCCTTCTAATAGGTGTCAAAATCAAAAGAACAATATGAATATCTTCATATATATATATATATATATATAACATACTTAAATGTTCATCATTGAAGAGAAAAATGGTATGGCAAAAATATACAATGGACTTACATGGAAGAATATTTGATGTAAAGATTTAATGACATTAAGCTCCTGTTTATTTGACAGTTTAAAATTAACCTACTTTAATTTTAAATGAGAATATCACGTCACATATAAAATTTAATATTAAAAATTAACTTTATTTCACATCCTACACACATTACTAAAATAATAACTAACTTATATTATATCCCTCATATATCCCAACATAATAACTAATTTTATATCACATCTCTCACATATCCCAATAATAATAACTAACTTTATTACACACCATTCACAATTTTTAATAAAAATTTTTTTATTGAAGTTTAATTTAAACCTTACAAACAAATAGATCTTTACTATGCAGCCAAAAAACACGCAGAAAGTTAATTAAAATTACATATAGAGATATGTCGTAGTTCTGACAGCAAAAAAGATATATCCAAAATTACATATGTAGGTCCTCAAAAAACACATTCAGAATAATATCTATAACATTGTAGAACATCTTGGTGGGATTTTCTTTCTAATGTTTGGGGAATAATTACTAGCAAAAGTCTCTGCTAAATTTTAAGTACAAATCCCATCTGCTTGAGATCCTTCTGGTCTGAGAATAGCCAACACCTTGTGTTGCATCATTTACGGCATTGTTTGCTCCATTAATGGGATTTATACAAGTGTTTCTATGATGCCTGAATTGCCCACATCATACACATCTATGAAGTCTTCTGGTGATCTTTTTTTCTACTACCTTTTAGATATACTTAAATATATTTTTTTTAAGATCCACTACCGTCTATGCTCCTTTATGTTCTATTTCAACTCTTAATTGAGATGAACTTCTTATTACGAGTTATTCTTTTGTAGTAGTAATATTTCAGATGTATCTTCCAAACCCAAGGGGCGAGCTCTCCTCTACACTAATTTGATGTCATTCTTCTTTCATTCCTTTGTTCCATCAACATGCATCATATCGTGCCTATTAAATGTGCTACTGACTTACCTCTTATATGTGAAATCTATGAATTGAATGACTCCAACATATTATTGGTATTGTAATGATCTCCTCCTCCTTTCAAGGTTAATGTTCGAAGTTCTTCGGCCTTGAGATTCACAAGACCCTTCCGTTTCTTGGTGTTACCTCGTCTCTCTTCATGTGTTTCTAACGCATTCTCCACATTTATTTGGTAACTCCTTGAATCGTCCGGTAAATTTTTGTTTTCTGAAAAACTTGGCATTCTGGTAGAGATCTCTGGTAAGATGTACATTTTGCCTAATTTTCTCAGCAATTTAGGTTTATCTCTATCCATGGGGTGTAGTTGGCGTTTTTGTGATTCCTGCTGTTCTTCATTGTGGTTGAACTTGCTTTGGATTGTTAGTGCTCCTGCTTTGTATCTTCTTATTTCTTTGTGAGTGCCTTTTTGGCTTTCTTCAGATTCCTTTCAGGTGTATATCCTCTTTATCTGGAATTATTGTTCATTTGTCTCATGATTATCCTTCTGAAAAATATTTAGGAAACGCATAAATAATTAGAGTTTCAGTATCTTCACTTTAGTTTTAATACAACTTTTCTTCTGTAACTTAATTTTTGCTGTACATAACTTTATTTTAGTCTAATCCCAGAAGTTCTTCAAATCACTTTAATCTTTGTTATTATGTTATGTTAAGCTAGACAAATTTTCTTGGAGACTTCAATATTGTATTTCATTGGAATTTTCCTCCTATGTTTTATTAATGTTTGGATATGATTTGTAATGAATGATTTGTTATGTTTTTTGGATTGGATATATATTATTTGAATCGTTCTTATTTACGTGTTTTATTATAATTGATCATAATGTCATATTAATTAGATGATGTGTTGGTTATGAGATTTGAGTACTAATTGGATGATTGATATTTTCGTATTCAGATGAATTGAATATTGTGAAATATGTAAGATTTAAATGAGTTTAATATATATAAAATTGTGGTTCACTTTTTTCGCAGCGATTTAAATCGTTGGCATCAGCTTCTATGTATTGCAGCAGTTTAAACTGCAACAAAAGGTCCTTCATATTTTAAAAATTAGTTTGATTTATTGTAGCGGTATAAAGCAGGTTCAACTGATTATCAGTGTACGAATTGCAACAGTTTTACAATCCTACCTCATAGTTTGTAAAACCGCTGTCATGAAAACCTTCACAGCAGTAAAAGCTCATTTTTCTTCAAGATATCTTCATACACAAAAATTAAAAGAGAACAAAAATGAAATAAAACAAACATATTTCATTTTATTATCATTTATTAGCACTCACACATAAACCTTATTTCAGAGTTTAACGTTAGAAATAAGTAGATAAATAAACATAAATAAAATCAAAAATAATTCTAAATGTGATGATGTACAATCTTGTCAACTATAATACTTCTAATAGGACTCACAAGCACATACATTAAATCTAGATAAACCGATATGAATGTTATTCATACAGTAGCTTCAAGCTCATGAAACTAGAGAGAAAGTTTGCCCACAAATACTACACATATCCGTCTATTATATCTCAAACTCTTCTCCACCTCAACATCAATCCCGCGAACAAAGGTGAGATGGGGAAGAAAGTGTTGTCCTTAAGGTGTCGTCACACCATAGTACTTGCTCTGAGCCTCTCTGTAAGCTTCATATTCAAATTTGACGAAAAACTCCATTGTTTTTTTATTCAATCGATGCTTTAAAGTATAATAATCAAAGGATGAACCTAGCGACGACACCACTGTGGCGGTGAAGCCAAGAAGGAGGAGAACGATGTGGGATAAGAGGATAGGACTCGAGGAAGTCATAGATCGATGTAATTAAACTAACGTCAAGAGGGGGCGGAAGGTGAGCGAATCCCTTTAATGCATGGTGCACTAGAGAAGGCTTCAATATTGCCAGTTCAGAATGACGTGTACTCCATTAAACATGCATCTGTGATTTTTACTAGAGACGGAGAGGACCTCCTCCTTGCCGGCCAGGCGACGGTCAGCTGCCATATGTACAGTAGCTGCTCATGCCTTGAAACAATTAAAAAAATAATAATATTTTATTAATATATATTTTAAATTTATCATAAATTTTAATAATTTATTTCACATATAACATAAATTTTTATATTAAAATTAATTTTATTCATATTTTATATTTTTTAATATTAAAAAAACTCTATTTTTTATCAAATTTATAAATTAATTAATATATATATTTCTCTCGTCTAAAATAACTCTTACTAAAAGAGCTTATGGGGAATCTCCCTATTTGAGCTATCAATTAGTTGAGTTCAATAGCAGCATCTGAACATGAAATCATTTCAAATCGAGCTAGTACATAATTAACTCAGAATTATACTCAAGCTTGCGCGGCCTTAAAATAAATTATATTCGCATATTTTTAAAAAAAATATAATATATATACACGTATTTGTGTACATATTTATATATTTACCAAAACATTTTTTCCGGTTGAATCGAGTTTATATTGAGTAAGCCAATACATGCTCAAACTTAACTCGTAATGACACTCGCATGACTCAAAAAAATTCGAGTTGAGGTTGAATCGAGCATAAATTCCAACAAAAATTTAAGCAAATTTTGATTTTTCAAGTTTATTTTTACAGCGCTAATTCCTATTAAATCCATAATCTCTTTGACTGCATCTTGCATTATAGTTAACTTCCTCCTTACTTGTTGGCCAATAACTTTTAGGTGCAATATTTGCATCTATATAATTTGTGTATAGCTAATACTTAATAGAGCTCCGTATGTGGCAGCATGGATCTAACACGAAAAACATAAAACAACATGGACTGAGATCGAAGATGAACTCTGTCTATTAACTAAAATAAAAAAAATCAAATAAGTATGCGATCATAATTATAAATCAAACATCGTGCATGCATACATAATTAATTACATCACACAATATAAATAATTTGAATTGTACACCATGAACATTTATTAAGTAAGAAAGGTAACAGGTGGTGTATATGAACCAATTATTCATTATCATTTAATTATTATCTTAGGAATCCACATTTTGCCACCTGTCCCGCCTTTATCACCTTGTGATCTCTTTCATCTCAATATCATCTCAAAGTCATTGATAGTCAAATCATAATTCGAACAGACAGAACTCACTAATATGAGATTCGTAATATTTTAATTTAATAGTCTCATCTGTTATATTACAAGTATTAATTTAAAAAAATATATAATTATCAAATTAAAAAGTCTTATTACTTATCTTATAAACTTTATTTCTTGGTGAGTTCCTTTCAATTTTTCTCAAATTAATTATTTCACAATTAAATCACCATTGACTAAATTTTTCATGCATTCAATTAATTAGCACATTATAGTTCAGCATTATAGCATCACCATTTAATAACAAAATTTGCATATTTATTGTTTCATAATCGAATGATATACAAATAAAAATAAAAACAAAAAACAGAAATCGGGTTTGATTTTCTTTTATTTATCTATTAATTATTATTATTATTATACTATAGCTGCTGGTCAAATCCTGTGCCGATTCCCAAATTTTTAAATATCGGAGAACGTTTTTTTGGAAAATAATATAATAATTAGCTTATTAGTGTTTTATTAAATTAACCCTAAATTAAACCATTTCAAACAAAAAATCACGGATTAAAATTACTGTTTATAAAAATTTATTTAATTTATTCAAAAAAAAAAGAAGAGCACAACCATGAATATGAATTCGTAAAGGGAGTGAAATATTGAGCAGAGAAAAAATTCATAAATTCTTCAACCTATTCTACTCAAACATACGGTTAACTCATTTAACTTAAATTATTTTATTATATTAAAATTTTAAATTTAAATACAATAAGTTTCATTGTACGCATACCATTTAGTTATTATAATAAAATCTTCTATAAATTTCTATAGAATTCTCGTCGAAATCCTACGGTTCTCCCCTCCTAGACGTTAAAATAATATTGCTCGGCATTGTAGACATTTCAGAATGAAGATGGGAGAAGTTCCTGCAAAATTATCTTAGCTTTCTTTCCTCCTCTTTCTCTTTTTTCGTCCAATCTCTCTCTCTCTTTCCTTGTTGGGGCCGGCAGTTTTCATTAGAGAAAAAAAAATAATTAAAAATATTTCTCCCCTCAATCTCACATAAATTCAGGCTCCAATTTAATTAATTAATTAATTAATTAAATTTCTAATGACTAAATTATTCTTTAATGCTCTAGATTATTATAATATGCTATTGTGTCATATTGTTTTAAAGATAAAGATAAAAATTTATAAGAATTAATTTAAATTAAATCCGTAAATTTCAAATAAATTATAAATTATAAATTAATCATCATCTAAAATTAAATAAATATAATAAAATTATAATAAATAAAATTCAAATTTTTAGTATTAAATAATTAAATAAATACCTAAACATATATATATATATATAGATATTTTTTTTTCAAATACAAATTTATATATTTATTAAAATAATTTGTTTTGAACGCGATTTGAATTTATGTGGAGCTTAGTTCGAATTTAACTCAAAATGACCTCAAAGTTAAGTTATGGGTCGAATCCTAGCTTGAAATTATTCAAGTTGAGCCTGAGGTAAACGCAAAGTGAGCAAATTTCGAGCAAATTTTAAACTTTGAGTATAAAGCCCTAATATATCCCTACGTTCACAATCTCTCTCCAAATTAACCTTGCATCTTCGATTGAGCTTGAGAGATAATCCTATGATATGCTTATCATTAATTATTTTATTAACCCTAAAAAATTTAAAAACCTAAATGCAATTTTCTCAAATTTTATAATTCTATTGACTTGTCACCCATCCTTTTGTCATTTTATCTGATAACTTTATATAGAGATATTTATGCAATGAAGAGTTACATTTTGATTTGATCAAAAAAAATTATTTTTTGATAATTTTTTTCTCATTGAACGATAATAATTATATTTATTTATTTATTTATTTATTTATTTATTAAAATGAATAAATAATTTTTGTACAATCATTCAAATTTCACAAGCCAACAAATATTAGAAAGCGGTTTCCCCCAATCGGTAAGACTTTGTTGGAAATACGTGTATACTTAATGGCTGGCACAAAATTCGCCTGTTTCGACGTAATCTTATTCACCTCCAAAATCTGGGAAGTCGAAAAATTATATGTTTAGGTCCTGTTTGGCACGAAGATAAAAAACAGGACAAAAATAGTAATAATTAAATAATAATAATAATAATAATAATAATAAATAAATTTTTTTTAATTATTCTATATAAATTTTAATATAAAAAATAATATTTTACTTCACATTAAAATACTCAATTCAAATATTTTAATCTAGAATGCGAAATAAAATTGATATTTTTATTTTCAATTATTGAGTATGTAAAATAAAATAATATTTTTTTATATTATAATTTATGTAGAATGGTATAAAAAATTTATTTATTTTTTTTTATTATTATTTTTTAAACTAGTACCAATTTGGTCCTATTTTAGTACTATTTTAGTCCTTGCGCTAAATAGGACCTTAGAGATTGTATTTATGCAGCGAGGGCTTGGAAGGCAACAGGTGCACCAGGACTCGATATAAGTGACGTGGTTAACAGATTGCAAAGAGCGGATGATAACCGCGCTGGATAGCGAAAATACAATTTCATTCAGAACTTTTTTGTATTATTTTTGTTGTCAATATGGAATGCTCAAAACTCAATTCCAAGCTGGGAAATTGTTACAATTTTGCTAAAAATTATTTGGAGGAGTTCTAAGAAGCTAACGAAATAGAGGGTGCAATTATACTTGAAAGGAAAATAGCGAGGATGCCCCCGCCCCTCTGACGCAGGACATCTGATCACTAGTCTTGCTATTAACTGAAAGCAAGCTCTAGATCTTTTGTATGCTGAGCGTATTTGTGATGCCTGTGACTTTAAGAGGGCAGAGAGTGATCGTCGGGTGATGTCCTAAGAGAAAGTGCGGCTCCTGGCAGGCTTCTAGGCCGAGTAATGAGTGGTGAGAGGGGCACAAGAATGAATCATCCCACATCGGAAAGAAAGGGAGATCTTGAGCTGTATAAGTAGATAACATAATCTCAAATGATAGATGTGTCTTTTTGGGCAAAACTGTGAAGCTAATGATGAAAAACTCTATAATAGCACTAGGATGGATGATCTTCTAGAAAGCACTCAAGTCACACAGTTTTCCTAAAACTAAAATGAATAATAATCATGAGATATTACAGTATTACTGCAAGGAAGCTGTAGTTTGCTTTGCCAAGAGCTTGACTCAGTCCAAATGAAGAGATATTATTTCACTTTGGTGTTGAAATAAGTGAAGGATAATAATTCGATGATTGGCTTATGTATTGTGAACACAAAAAGATTTCTCGGGCATTTTGGCAACCAAGATATATCTCATATCAACAGAGAAGGCAATGGTGCTGCACACTCTTAATGCGCTATGCAATCACTATTGACCAATTAGAATTTTAGCATGATACCTTTCCAGATTTTCTTATTACTGTATGTGTTAATGATTATTCTAATATTTTACATGCTTAAATGAAAAGTGCATCTTTTATCACAAAAATATATATAAATATTATATAAAAAGAGTAAATATATACTATTAAATATCAAGTAGGTTCACGATTTCAAAAATCCTTTAATAGAATTCATAAAATTGACATTTAATTAGGCTTCAATCAAGCCTTTTTACATAATTTATAATTTTTTTAATTTTTAAATAAAATTTATATTGAAATTAAATATATAAACATTAAAATGACTAAAATACGTCTCCTCAATGACTACACAAAGCCGCTCCAGATCTGCACAGGGCTAATGCAGGCGATGCGATCCTTGTAGGTCTATCTACATTGAGCTTGCATGAGAGCCGTTGTAAGTGACACAGTGCTCCGCCTTGCATGCGCGGGTCGCACGCGCTTTCTCGGGGAGCCACGACCATGTGTGCATGGGCAGTGCCACCACGAAACCCGTGATGCTCAAAGCACTTGTAACGCCGCCAGAGATGGGAGAAAATGAGAGGTTTTTTTATTATCTTTTTATTAATATATTTAATTTAAATATAAATTTTATTTAAAAAATAAAAAAAATAAAATTAGTAAAAACTAATTAAAACTTAAATGTCCACATTAAGGCCTCCGCTTGGTTCGAGCTTCTTTTTAGAATAAAAAAAATATTTTTAAAATTTAATGAAAAAAATTATTTTACTATAAGAAAGTGTATAAAATATAATATATTTTCAATTCTAATATTTGAATTCATATTAAAATTGATTTTTATAGTTAAAATTTATGTTGGGTAAAAAAATTATCTCGAACCAAATAAGGCCTAAGAATCGCATTACATAATTTTAAAAATTATGTGCCTATTTAAGATTACCTTTAAATATTCTCAGTGATATATTTTTTTATAAAAATTAAATTTTATCTATAAATCATGCTGCTAAACTATAACTAGCCTTAATGCTTAACTTATTTAAATTAAGCATATGACATCTTTATAATGTTATATAATAATACTTGTTAGGATAAAATATTAATATTAATTGTATGCTTAATTAAGTTGATCGATTTTCTTGATGGTAAATATGCTTAAATATTACTATATAATACTTATAATATCTTATATACTTTTTTTTAACTTAGTATATAATATTAATTCTTAATAGGTTAAACAAGTTTATTAATAAATAACTATAGAATTTCTTATTAGCTTAAATAGGCTGCATGAAAAATTTAGATCTAAAATAAATTTGATCGAATATGCTAATTAAATTGCTATGTCGAATAACACATTTTTAAAAGTAAATTAAAGTCGTATCAGATGTTTTTTATTTTATTGAAATGATAAACAGCATGCTATCAAATAATTAACGGTAAAATTATTATTATGTTTTTTAAAATTCAAGCTATAAATAATAAGTTAAATTAAAATTAAATGAAAATATTACAATGATCAAATAAACCACTTCTTCGGCGAAGGCAGAAAATTTCCGTTAACTCCAATTAAAATTGTATTTCGGTTCATTTTTCTTTTTTCTACATATTTATTTGATTATATGTCAACTTTTCTGTCAAACAGTATG
This sequence comes from Apostasia ramifera, assembly GCA_019297695.1. Taxonomy (NCBI): domain Eukaryota; kingdom Viridiplantae; phylum Streptophyta; class Magnoliopsida; order Asparagales; family Orchidaceae; genus Apostasia; species Apostasia ramifera. The sequence goes on along the minus strand of JAEMOT010001640.1, from coordinate 52,413 downwards.
TATTTAAATTTTTATTTCCAGAAGGCAATTTTTCAATAAATACTATAGTTAAAATATATATATATATATATATATATATATATATATATATGTATATATATGTATGTACGTATAAGGTTTTGAAAATCGGACTAAAATGAGAACGGGTAAATAAAAGGTTTAAAGTTTTAAGATTCAAGTGAACTGAGGTCTAATTTTAATAAAATTTATAGTAAAATTAAAAAATTTAATAATATTTAATTATAAATTATTCTTATAAATAATATAAAGCAAAAAGAATCGTAAAAATTAAAGAATTAACTAAAAACCTTTTAGATGTATTTTTATAAATAATAAATGATAAAGTTTAATTTTATGAAAAATAATTAAACAAAAAAAACAAAAAAAAAGATTATTTTGCAGAGTAAAATTTAGATTTATACTATTAAATCTAATTAAAGTTGATTAAGAAAAACTCGTGAATCGGACGGTTCAACCATAATAGCTAGTTGACCGAAACTTGTAGACTAATTAAAACTCAATGAAATACATTAATTAAGATAATGCATGATCACATGTAATACTAAAAAAAAAATGTAATTGTAAGATATAAATATACATATATATTTTGCTTAATTATCATCTAAGCATTCCCACATGAACTGATTATATATA
>JAEMOT010001640.1:21164-51437 GCA_019297695.1 Apostasia ramifera | reverse complement strand
ATATATATATATATATATATAAGAGTAGTTCAACATGTACAAGAAAAAAAAAAAAGTAGTTTGAAGGTACATAACTAAAATATTAGGCTTGTTCCAAAACTTTTACTCTAATGGTACTCTTTTCCACACCAGCTTCAAAATCTTCAGTTGGATCATGATTTTTTTTCATGCTGTAACTTATTATTATGGGTGTGTTTGTTTATAAGATTAAATTTAAGAAGGTTAAAATTAAATTTGGATAGAGATATTTTTTTATTAAAAGTTGTGAATGATGTGAAATAAAAATTTTTATTATGTTGAGATATGTGTGGGATGTGATATAAAGTTAGTTATTATGTTGGAATATGTGAGGGATGTGATATGAGTTAGTTATTAATATTTTAGTAATATGTGTAGGATGTGAAATAAATTTAATTTTTAATATTAAATTTTATGTGTGATGTGATATGTCTGGTTAAAAATAAACCAGATTAGTTGTATGCCTGGTTAAAATTTTTTTCAGGATAGTTCAACCTGTAATAGTTGTATGCCGCATTTCCATTATCAGCAAGATGTTCAGCATATGTTGGTAGTTCCCTCATGACAGAAACAAAACCATCAGGTAACTCCGGCACTGCCGTTGTGGTGACAACGATGATCAGGAGGAAATTAAACGGTATGGGAGAGGAGAAGATTAGAGGGGGCCATGATAGATTAATGATGTAATTAATCGAGTAGTGAAGGAGAAGGCAAGGGAGAAGCCCTTTAAAAACATGGAGCTCGATCCGGCCCTCCACATGAGAATGCATGTTTCATTCAACATTACTTAATTATTAATTAATTAATTATAATCAGCTCGATTATCAAACAAATAAAAAAAAAATTTGCCAGCTCAGAATATATGACTTGTGCTCTCCATTTACTATTATTTAAAAATTTATATGTAAATACAAAATTACATATTAAAAATATTAAAATATATTTAAAATAATAAAATTATTTATTCTATTTATTATTATTATTATTATTATTATTATTATTATAGCTAAACGAATAAATATCATACAAATAATTTAATCTACTGTAAAAAGAAATGCTTTAGGTAGTACTTAAATTGAATTAACTATTAATTTCCCACAATTTGTGTATAAATAATAAATAATTAAATATATTATATATTTTTAAAAAATAAAAGCAGAATTAAATTGATCCGAGCTCGGTTCAATAAAATCAAACCCAAGTGCTCAATTCATATTAAATATTGATTCGAATGTTCTTCGAGGCACAAAAACTTGCCCCGGGTACGTGAGGCAAAATTCATACTCATCCTTCACTTTAATTTGAATCACACTCTCGCTTATATATATATATATATATATATATATATATATTATATTTATAACAAAAGTTTATCTTTTTATTATATTGATAATTTATAAAAATATTACTTTCAAATAAATTTAAACATTAAGGTTTTGTTTGATTAAAGAAAATAAAATAAAATAATTTGAAAAAATTTTATAAAATTTTAAAAAAAAATGTGCATGATGTGAAATAAAATGAATTAGTTATATTAAAATATGTGTTGAATATAAAATAAAGTGATTGTTTAATATTAAAATTTGTGTATGATGAGATATTAAATAATTTTTTTAATTTTTTTAAAAATAAATTTAAAATTATGATCATGGCTAAAATATGTATATTGAAGGTTTATCTGCACCAATGCAGGATATATTAAAAGTACAGTAGTATACACCAAATGTAGAGGCATTTTTTAGGATAAAACAGTGAGGCTACTGATGGAAAACTCTATAGTTAAACGTACTTGAGCTGGAGTAGCAATAGGATGGGTGCCCTCTTGAAAAATGCTCAAGTTATATAATTTTTTTAAAGTCAAACTAGATAATACATCTACATTTGGATCACAAAATATTATAAATATTTAATAACTTTATCATACATTTATTTTATTAATTAAATATAATCACTATCTGTCAATTAATGAGAAAGGAAAAAGCTGTCAAAATAAATATCTTAATATACGGTCATCAGGTAAAACAGAAAAAAAAAATATTATATGCAAAATTGAAAGTTAGAGTTTTCAACACTTCCACTAAAAAAAAATGTATATTATACAGTAAAAATTATAAAGCGGTTGACTTGATCAACCATTTTAAAAAATATTTTATAACAGTTGACTTATTCAATCACAATAAAAAATTCTTTTACAACAGTTTTATCAGTTAACTGCTATAAAAGATCAGAATCTTTTACAACAGTTGAATTAGTCAACCACAGTAAAAGATTGATTGACTTATCTGCTCTAAAAAATAAATCTGGCCCCGACGGAGCCTGTTTGTCACTATTGCATTATCTATAATCTTTGCACTAGCACAGCTAGCCGACGAGTGGCCGGCTCGCTGACGACTCCACTTTGCTATTGATCGTTCATTGCCGACGACTCCACCTCACCGTCGACTCCACACCGTCGACGGTCACTTTCTTTTTTCGATAAATCTTGAAAATCACCATCATTTTCTTAATGTAACATGATTTTTTTTAGTTTTTTCTTTTTTATTTTTTCATCTTTTTTTCTTTTTTCTACTTTCTCCCAACCCTCTAAGTTGAGAGAGGAAGATGTGCTTTAGAAGAATAGATTATATGTGTTAGAAAAATGGATTATATTTGAAATATACTTCTGAATTATATTTCTGATATATATACATATTTTTCTGACTTTATTGAATAGACAGCTTGATTAGTTATGTTCCATTGAGTCTTTTGCTGCTAAGAAATAATTTAATGATTATATTGCTAGCGTAAGCTTGCTAGTTCCATTGTGAAGTGATAAATAATTTATTGTACGTAGAAGTGATCACATTTTAGATGAATATCAATGATAATTTAAATATAAAATAGATTTTATAAGTCATAAAGGATTTACTATATTAATGTTTAGATAAGTAATCGAATTTGTAGTACTATTAATTATATTATAAGTGAATTAACATTTATGATATAGTAGATATGACAACTGAATTAAATTATTGAGAATCTCATGATAACACTCCTCCCAATTTCATATATGTGTACTAATATCCATGATAATCAAAAATTATAATGGTATTATTTGTCTATGATCTATTCAATATTTTTTTTTAAATTTTGTGTTCTATTTATTTGGAATATTTTTTTAATTTCATAATCTTTAAAAGTAATGATCTAAATTTTGTTATACATGGGTATATATGTGTGATTATTACAGAACATTAATCAATAGATTGGTCATGAATGAAAATGAACAGATGATCATTTGAATATAGCAATAGGTTCAATAATTTTATAGTATTTGTATTAAATAATTCAATTTTGTTTCAAGAAAATATGAGGTATACGTGTTTAAAATGTGATAATATAAAATTTTTCAATGCATCTATAGTGAAAGATCATTTTTTCTTTCATAGAATTGAAGCGAGTTGTGAACGGTGGAATTGGCATGAGAAAGCTTTAAAGAATTAAAAATATTAACAGGCCAAGAAGTTTTTCAACAGTTAATCAAAAAATTGATATGAACTTAGATGACATAGTAGAAGAGGATAGATTGGATGATTTAATTAATTAGAATGCTAAAGATAATTTTACACATAAATCTGAATAATTCGAAGAATTTTTAGAAGATACTAGAACACTTTTATTTCTCGATTGTAATAACTTCACTAAACTTTTATCATTAATGCAATTATATAATCTGAAGGCAGTTAATGAACGGAGTAATAAGAGTTTTTCTGATTTATTACAGTTATTGAAAGAAATGTTACATGCGTCAAATCAATTTATGATTTTAACATAAGAGACAAAGAAAATAATTTATAAATTATGGATGAACTACGAAAAAATCAAGGAGTAATTCCATTTAGGCTCCTGAGGCTTGCTTACTTGGACATAAAAGTCCACAAATCTCAAAATATATTATTTAGGACATAAAAAACATGCAGGAATATTATAACCCAATAGTTGGTCGAATGTACCATTTATAATATGAAATACAAATCAAAATTTGAAAAAATAATTAACAAATTTTGCATTTAATTAATTTTAAATTCAAATAATTATATATTGACTGATATGTAATTACGATAGATGAATCTTTGATGATAAAATGATTAGCTAATTGATTATAAGTTGCAAAGCTGGTAAATTGTCAATGGGAATAATATTTATAGCTAGCAGTGCAATCAGTGGGAATAATATTTTCCTTCATAGGGATGTAGGTTTCATGCTCTTATAAGATCATAAATAGTCTTTAATATTTCATAAATATCCTTAATTCTAATATTTTTGACAAGTAATTGTTATGCATTCCATTGAGTTTTTATATATTTGTCAAAATAATTTTTTTAAGCCGAATTTAGTTTATATTGAACAAGCCAATTTTGACTTGAACTCAACTCGAAATAACACCAAGCTTGAGTTAATTAATGCTGCTTTTAGCTTGAGTCGAGTTAAAATCAAGCCCAAAATTTTAACGGATTTTTCGGCAAATTTGAATTATTTTTACAGCCTTAATTCCTACTTGATCTATAATCTCTCTGGACTAACTATTCATGGCCTCGTTTGGTACGAGCTTTTTTTTTTGATGAAGAGAATTAAAATATTTTATTTTTTAAATTTTATAGAAAAAAAATTTATTTTAATATTAGAAAGTATATAAAATATAAAATATTTTTAATTTTAATATTCGTATTTGTATTTGAAGTGAAATAAATTTGATTTTTATAATTGAAATTTGTGTTAGATAAAAAAAATGTCTTGAAACAAACGATCCGACAACAAATGTTGTGGCGAGGGCAAAAAATTATATTATAAAAATTTGGTAAAGTCAAATTTGGAGATGGCCATTGCCGTTTATCTAAAGCTAAAATCAACCACCCATATCCAATGATTATAATAAAAAAACAAAGATCAGTAATAGTCAATATCTATTTAATTATAATTTTGAATTTATCATTTGCACTTAATATATATTAGATTCATATATATGTACCAATTGAGTTGGTATAGTACATGCAATTTGATGAAGTTTTAAAGATAAATTATTGTATATGAATGGATCTATGATCTACAAATTTGATTCGCTGCACTTCTAGGGGTTAACTTTAGTCGTTAATTTCAAGGTTTATTGTCTTTTGTTAATATTCTTCTTGAAGTATATTGCATGAGGAATTTAAATTGCGTGAAAATATTTAATTGGTGGAGGGCCTTTTTCTTTTTTATTTTTTTTGAAAATCAATTGGTGAAGTGTTTTGCAAAATCACCAGCTAATTCAACATCTCATGCAATAGGAGATAGATGAACAAACTAAAAGGGAATAATTGCAAATTTAACCGCATAAGGCTAGGCCTGTAAATGGGTCGGATCTTGATCCGATCCATGATCCAAACCAATTATCTTATGAAACTGAATAAATTTTTGACCTGCACGATTAATCTGAAAAACTGACCCTCTCCGTTTAAGTATTACCAGGTCGGATCCGGGTCGATGTTGATCTGACCCGAAATTTATAAGTATGAAATTATTTTACGTATTTATATACTGATTATTTAATTATATATGTTAATTATTATTTTATTTTATGAAGGTTTTGAAATGTGATTGAGACCTACAATTATTAAAGAGGCTGTTGCAAATTATTTTAAGTGCAGTAACCAGAAAGTGCTTACATTGTAAAGTGAGATTAATAGCTACAAATATTTTTACAATTGAGATGAAATATTTAGTGCTAGCTTTAACAGAATTGTATTTTATTTGTTGTATAATATTTTCATTCACACTGTTGTTTTTATATTTTTAATATTGTATTGTAATACTGATGTCAGTAATATAATCTTTAGATGTTTATATATTATTCCTATATTTTGTACTATAGTGGATTTATATTGTAAATTTTAGTGATAAAAATTTTATTTAAAGATATAAGAATATATATACAACCAATAATTGTAGTCATAAAAAAAATAAGTGTTAAATTATGAAAAAAAAAATTTCAAATCGACCCGAAATTCGATCCGAAAATCCGAACCGTGGTGAGTCATGGAACGAATCTGAGTTGACCTCGATCCGATCCGATTTTTAATCCGATCCAGATGTATCAGAATCGGATCCGAGTCAGAATCAACCCGATCCGAATTCGATCCGTTTACAGGCCTACGTAAGGAGAAGTTATTGGGTTCGGATGGTGTACCGTCCGTAACCCAATCGAAGGGCGCCACGTGTGCCATATAGCTGGGTCCGGGCACATGTGGCGCCCTCTGATTAGGTGTCCGAACGGTGCGCCGTCCGCACTCAATAATTTTTCCTACGTAAGGCTGACAAGGGCATAACCACTAACTTTTGCTAGAGATCGTGTAAGAGAGAGAGAGAAGTGAGAGAACTCTAATTAGGGGTGGCAAAATGGATTGGCGGGTCGGGTTCAGGTCGAACTCGAATCCGACCCGACCCAAATAGCTTCAACCCGAACCCGACCCATTTATTAAATGGGTCAAAATGAGTCAGATTGGCGGGTCGACCCGACCCGTTTATAGGGTATTTTTTGATAAATGTCAAACCCGAACTCTATCCGACCCAATTATGCCCAACCCGAACCCGACCCGTTTAATAAATGGGTCAAAATTCATGACCCATACCCGAAATTTGAGGGTCGGGTTCGGGTCGGGTTCACAGGTGGGGTCATATATTGCCACCCCTAGCTCCAATGCCGTCAAATCTGAACAGTATTAAGAACCGTCCTGCTGTTCGATTTACAGGTATAATCAATTAAGTTAGTAACTGAACTTATTAAACTAGTAAATTATTATTTTAAAAAAGTTTATATATAAATGTAAAATTACATATCAAAAACATTAGTATATATTCAAAATAACAAATTTATTCCTAAACGTTCATATATATATAATTGCACTGACTTTTAACTTATAAGTTCATTTACTTGAATTATATTACTATTGCAAAAATATTTGCTAATATTTTATTTAGCAATTTTAGAGCTGCTTCCAGCAGAGATGATGGAGCAATCGAGCAGCAGTTCTATCATGAAGATCGAGGAGTTGACAACAAAAGGGTTCGCCGATTGCTGACGGAGCTCATTCCAAGGGTTTACTCGATCGTTAACTTTGTTTTTTCGCGAACCACAACTCTTTTGTACCAAGCCACCATTTACATTCTAAAAAGCCAATCTGTAAACTATAAACTATGCAACTTATTTGCTTCTACTCTGCTCAATCAATGAGAACCAAATCGTTCAAAAAAAAAACGCAAAAAGAATATGAAATATATATGTATATTTTCAAATACATATTTATATATTTACTAAAATAATTTGTTGTAAGCACAATTTGAATTTATATAGAGCTTGGTTTGAATTTAACACAAAACGACCCTCAAGGTTAAATTATGGCTCGAATCTTATCTTGAAATTATTCTAGTTGAGCCCGAGGTAAACACAATGTGAGTGAATTTCGAGCAAATTTTAAACTTCGAGTATCGTTTAGCTACGTTCACAATCTCTCCCCAACCTTGCATCTTCGATTGAGCTTAAGAGATAATCCAATGATATGCTTATCATTAACTATTTTATTAACCCTAATGTTGACGTAGGATGTAGGGATACCAAGGAACACCAAAAAAAGAGAGAGTTCTGGGAGACGGCGGCGCGTAGAGAGGAAAGCCTGTTAGTGGAGGCTTAAGAGAGAGTTCGAGGCATCCAGAAGAGCACACAACAATTTAAGGTGGTTCAGGGAAGAAATCCCTGACCTATGTCCACCGAGCGATTAGCGAAGGAGTTTCACTAATGGAAAAAGGTAGCCGTGAAGGCTAACACAGAGCTTACAAGAGGAAGAGAGAGAAAGAAGGAGAAAGAGAGAGATTTTCTTGTTCTCAAGCTCCTGTTTTACAAGAGGTGATAGAGAAAAGATTCTGCTCTTCCTGGGGCGAGTCCTCCTCTTCTGATCTGTTGATCCTAGGAGCTTGATCTCCCTTTCTCTTTGAAACCTGTTCCTTGGTATTTGTAGGCAGCGGATGGTGCAGCTTTATCCTGATTTTCTGGAAGAAAAGGACATAAACAAGTCCTGGACCTATGCTGCTTTGTCGGCCAATGGAGAGAACAGAGTCAGTAAAAAGAGAGCTTGATCTTTGGATCTAAGTACTGCTTCTGGGGATTCGTGATGGCTGAAGCATGCAGACCCTTAATTTGCTTGTTTGGAAGAAGCATGCTGCATTAGAAATGGTGCGGCCAGAGCACGCTGATTGTGATAGGTATAGCTGAGAAACATCGTGCCCGATGTGGTTGGGAGAGCTGTTTAAACAAGGGTCATGCAAGATGTTTGGGAGGCTCCAAACCTCACTCACGAGGTTTGGGAGACTCCAAACAGCTTTAAACGTTAAAGCATGATGTTTCAAGATGGAGCGCCACATGTATGGCTATGATGCAGCGCTGAAGCCACATGTCAACACCTAAAAAATTTTATAACCTAAATGAAATTTTCTCGAATTTTTTAATTCTATTAACTTGTCACATCCTTTTTCATTTTATCTGATAACTGCATATAGAGATATTTCTGCGATTAAGAATTACATTTTGATTTGATCAAAAAAATTTATTTTTTGATAATTGTTTTCTCATTGACCGATAATAATTATATTTATTTATTTATCTATTAAAATGAATAAATAATTTTTGTGCGATCATTCAGATTTCACAAGCCAACAAATATTAGAAAGCGATTTCCCCCCACTTATCATTAATTATTTTATTAACCCTAAAATATTTTAAAACCTAAATGAAATTTTCTCAAATTTTATAATTCTATTAACTTGTCACATCCTTTTTCATTTTATCTGACAACTGTATATAGAGATATAATTTCTGCAATTAAGAATTACATTTTGATTTGATCAAAAAAATTTATTTTTTGATAATTTTTTTCTCATTGACCGATAATAATTATATTTATTTATTTATTTATTAAAATGAATAAATAATTTTTGTATAATCATTCAAATTTCACAAGCCAACAAATATTAGAAAGCGATTTCCCCAGCCGGTAGCCAGCAAAATTCGTCTGTTTCGGCAGAATCTTATTCACCTCCAAAATTTGAGAAGTCGAAAAATTATATCACAATCTAATCTGAGAAGTCAAATTCGTCATAAGGAGCCAAACCGACCATCCATATATTTAGAGATTGTATCTATGCGGCGAGGACTTGGAAGGCAACAGGTGCACCCGAACTCAATGTACGCGACGTGGTTAACAGATTGCAAAGAGTGGATGATAACCGCGCTGGACAGCGAAAACACGTTTTCACCCAAAACTTTTTTGTACTATTTTTGTCGTCAATATAGAATGCTCAAAACTCAATTCTAAGCTGGGAAATCGTTACAACTTTGTTAAAAACTATTTGGAGGAGTTCTAAGAAGCTAACAAAAGAGAGGGTGCAATTATAGGCCCTGTTTAACGTGAGAATCAAAATCAGGATCAAAATGATACTAGTTTAAAAAATAATAATAATAACAATAAATAATTTTTTTTAATCATTCTACACGAATTTTAATATAAAAAATATTATTTTATTTGACGTAATAATTTTCAATAAAAATACTAACTTTTTTTTCACATTTTAGATCAAAATACTTGATTTGAGTATTTTTATCTAAAATATGAAATAAAGTAGTATTTTTATTAAAAATTATTGAGTATATGAAATAAAATAATATTTTTTTATATTAGAATTCATGTAGAATGATTTTAAAAGTTTATTTATTGTTATTATTATTATTTTTTAAACTAGTACTATTTTAGTCCTTGCGCCAAACAGAACATTTAAGGAAAATAGCGAGGATGCCCCTACCACTCTGACGTTGGACAACTGATCGCTAGTCTTGCTATTAACCGAAAGCAAACTCTAGATCTTTTGTACGCTGAATATATTGGTGCCAAGGAAGTTGTTTGCTTTGCCAAGGACTTGACTCACACAATATAATTATAACATCTTATGATCCAAATAAAGAGATATTATTCATTTTGGTGCGGAAAAAAGTGGAGGATAATAATTCGATGGTTAGCTTATGAATTGTGAATACAAAAAGACTTCTCGAGCATTTTGACAATCAAGATATATCTCATGTTAACAGAAAAGGCAATGGTGCAGCACACTCCTAGTGCGCAATGCAATCACCATTGAACAATCAAAACTCTAGCGTTATAGCTTTCCAGATTTTTTTATTACTGTATGTGCTAACGATCGTTCTAACATTTGGCATGCTTAAATGAAAGATGCATCTTTTATCATAAAAAATATATAGATATTCTATAAAAAAGGATAAAATCCATATCCCTATAAGTTTATGAATAATTAATATCAAGTAGATTTATGATTTTAAATTTTTTTTAATAAAATTCATAAATTTGACATTTAATTAGGCTTCAATCAAGCCTCTTTACATAATTTATAATTTTTTTAATTTTTAAATAAAACTTATGTTTAAATTAAATATATAAACATTAAATGATTAAATATCCCTCCTTCATCAATGGACAAAGTCAGTCTACACAGAACTGATGCAGGCGATGCGATCCTTGAAGGCCTATCTGCATCCATTACTCCGCACGCGCTTTCCTAGGGAGCCTCAACCATATGTGCATGGGCAGTGCCATCACGAAACCCGTGACGCTCGAAGCGCTTGTGCCCAACAGCGCTTGTAATGTTGCCAGAGATGAGAGAAAATGAGAGGTATTTTTATCCTTTTCACTGTAAGAATCTTATTAAATAATTTTTAAAATAATTTTTAAAATTAGGCATCTATTTGATATTATTTTTAATTCTAACTGACCTAGATGATATTTTTTTATAAAAAAATATATCTATAAATCATGCCGCTAAACCATCTCTAGTCTTAATGCTTAACTTATTTAAATTAATTATATATATGCTTAATTAGTTGATCGATTTTTTTGATGGTAAATATGCTTAAATATTACTATAATACTTATAATATCATATATATACATTAATTTTAACTAAGTATATAATATTCTTATTAGGTTAAATAAGTATATAATATTCTTATTAGCTTAAATCGGCAGCATGAGAAATAAACTTGATCGAATATGCTAAGATGCTGTGTCGAATATCACATTTTTAAGTGTAAAAGTCATATACATCAGAAGTTTGTTATAAATAAACTTGATCGAATATGCTAAAATGCAGTGTCAAATATCACAAATTTTTAAAAGTAAAAGTCGTATCAAATGTCTTTTATAACTAAACTTGACCGAATATGCTAAAATGCGGTGTCAAATATCACATTTTTAATAGTAAAAGTCGTATCAAATATCTTCTATAAATAAACTTGATTGAATATGCTAAGATGCGGTGTCGAATATCACATTTTTAAACGTAAAAGTTGTATTAGATGTCTTTTATAAATAAATTTGATCGAATATGCTAAGATGCGGCGTCGAATATCACATTTTTAAAAGTAAAGGTCGTATAAGATGTCTTTTATTTTGTTGAAATGATAAACAGCATGCTATCAAATATATAATTAATGGCAAAATTATTATTATTATGCTCTTTAAAAATCAAGATATAAATAATAAGTTAAATTAAAATTAGAATGAAAATATTATGACCAAACCACTTCTTCGGCAAAGGCAGAAAATTTCCGTAACTCCAATTTCTCACACCCCAGCTCTGATAACGCAAAACCATAAGCAGGTTTTATCGCATATATTTAAATTGTATTTCGGTTCATTTTTCTTTTTTCTACATATTTATTCGATTATATGTCAACTTTTCTGTCAGCCAGTATGTATTTAAATTTGTATTTTCAGAAGACAATTTTTTATTAAATACTATAGTTAAACTATATATATATATATATATGTATTTATTTTTTTTAATAATATTTGAGGAAGATATTATTCATCGAGCACCCAACCCGTTAACAAAGCAAACTACTTTGGCTCTTGCCAATACGTGACAAGAAGAGAGGCCCACGGCCCACAACTAATTATGACATGTAATACTCAAAAAAAAATGTTGTAATGGGCATGACCATCAATTATGCTCTGCAAGAACGTCGAACATATATTTAATAATAACAAAAAGGTAGGAAGTAAAAACATTGTGAAAAAAACTAACATATAAATATATATATATATATTTCACTTAATTATCATTTAAGCATTCCTATATTTGATTATATTAGAGTTCAACAAAAGAAATAAATAGTTTGAAGATACATAAATAAAATATTAGAATTCTCACATAATTCTTGCTGCAATGGTCTGCTTTGCCACGTCTTTAAAAAGTATAGTTCGATCATATATTTTTTTCATGCCGTACCTTATAATTACATTGAATGTAGATAACACGTCGTCATCAGAGTCGTGAAAACCAGTAATTATTGCACAAAAATATTGTCTTTTAAAAGAAACGTTTTGCGCAACGATCATCCCAACATCAGTCATCGTGAAAGCGTCAAGTCGGGGATATTTTGTTGGACGCTTCTTCTGCAAGTACCGGTATGCCGCAAATGCAATATTTGCAAGATGTAGAGCATGATTTGGATCCCCCATGACAGAAAGATAACCATCAGGTAATGCCGTTGTGGTGACAATGATGAGGAGGAAAACAGTGTGGGAGAGGAGAAGATTAGAGGGGGCCATGATAGATTAATGATGTAATTAATCGAGTAGGAGGAGAAGGCAAGGGAGAAGCCCTTAAAAACATGGAGCTCCGGCCTCCACAGAATGCATGATTCATTCAACATTGCTTAATTATTATTTAATTATAACCAGATCGATTATCAAAAAAAATAAAAAAAATAATTGCCAGCTCAGAATATATGACGTGTGCTCTCCATTTACTATTATTTAAAACTTTATATGTAAATACAAAATTACTTATTAAAAATATTAATACATATTTAAAATAACCAAATTATTTATCCTATTATTATTATTATTATTATTATTATTATTATGATGGCTAAATGAATAAATATCATACAAATAGTTTAATCTACTGTAATTTAATTAAATATGATATGTATTAAACCAGTTTTGATATTTAACTGAATTGAAAGGTATGTTGATTCATAATCAAACTAGTCGAAAGAAGTTATTTCGTATGTTCTATTAAAATATATAATTGTTAGGCGTACGGAGATTCCATATGCCCCCAATCTCTCTCAAGTTTCAACTGATAAATTTCTATGATTTGCGTATCTTTTATTTCATTAAGCATAAATATAATCAGAGAAAGATATGTGAAATACTAGTAGGAGACGTGCATGTTGGTGAGAATGATCCAAGTTCGAGCAAAGCAAAACTTGACTTAAACTAAGCCTCATGTACCCAAGTGCTCAATTTATATTAAATATTGATTCGAATGTAAGACTGTTATCGATCTCCGAGGCAAAAACTTGCCCTGAGTACATGAGGCTAAATTTATACTCACCTTTCACTTTAATTTGAATCATACTCTCGCTTATATATATATTATATTTATAACAAAAATTTATCTTTTTATTATATTGATATTATATAAAAATATTATTTTCAAATAAATTTAAATGTTTGGGCTCTATTTGGTTTGGTTGAAAGAAAAAAAAAAAAGACTTGAAAATTTTTTATAAAACTTTTTAAAAAAATATGTATGATGTGAAATAAAGTGGATTAGTTATATTAAAATTTGTGTTAGATATAAAATAAAGTGATTATTTAATATTAAAATTTGTGTATGATGAGGTATAAAATAAATTTTAAATATTTTTTAAAAATAAATTTAAAGTTATGATCATGATTAAAATAAATCACTTTTTTAGGCTGTTGCCAAAAAGACGCTAAGTTATTGAAATATGATATTTTTTATTTTAAAATTTAATTATAATATTAGCATTAAATATAAATTTAAAAATTATATTATATATTAAAATATATAAAGTTTTTTTTTTTTTGAAAAAGTATAAAGTAGATTTCAAGAACCAGCTAAGTAAAATTATAAAAATTTGGAGATATACCCAGTAAGGACCGTTAATTAAGACAACATGCATTCCAATATTGCTCAAATTTGCCGGCTGAGAATTGAAATTGACCTCATGCAATTTTAATTAAAACTCAAAATTCAATCAAAATTAACTCAATTTTTTATTTAAATTAAAATCAATTTAAATAATTTCGAGTCATTCGAGGTTCAAGTTATATCTTCGACTCGAGTTAAGTTTGGAGCCGAGGCTGATCCAAATTAACTTAAAAAAAATATTAATACATGATTTAAATATTTAGCTTTTACTGGATGTTTTCGTGTTTAGTATGATGGTTGAATTTAGAAACCGTAATTAAGATAAGATCATAAGCTTTAATTCGCATGTAATTTTTTAAAGAATATTTCCTTAATTAATAATTTTTATAATAAGATTTACATTGGTTATCGGCACGTTATCTATTTTAATTACTAATTTTAAAAAAGTATTGATTTCGCATCAATTCGAAATCAAATCATTTAAAGTCAAATAAATTAAGAATCAAACTAGTTTAACTTCGAGTCAATTTTAATTTATTCGCATGAAAGTAAACTTGGAAATTAAGTTAATTTTTTGAGGTAAAAAATGTTTACTATTACTAATTATAAATATTTTCATTCATATTATACTGTTTGTGCAATATAATGCAAGAAAAATGTAGCAAACCAAAGCAAAAATTAAAAATCCAACCCTAGTGCAACTATTCAGTTATAAATTGGTAGAAAATCATGCATGAATATTAGTGTGCACTTCTTTAACAATTATTAATATAAATATTTCAGTCAAATTAGATTGCTTGTGCAATATAATATAGGAATAATACATTGTAAACAAGTAAAAATTAGACTGTATAATAGTTTAATACCTCAAAAACATATAAGAAATTTATCTTGTAAATATTATCACCTATAGTATTTATTGGATGAATTAATGAACCAGTTATAATTTACTTTTGAAATTAGTTGCCAATTAAATATTTTTAAAATAGATATTATCAAAAATTAAAATTTTTGTTTGCAAGTTATTGTCGATTAGCAAGCGTTTTGTATTGAGTATCATTTCATTCACCAAGTCTATTTTCATCTATAATAATTATGCTACAGTTATCTATAATAATCGCCTACATTAATTAATTGTTTGCATGTTATTGTCAACTAGCAAATATTTTGTACAGTTTATTCACCAAATATTCGTCTATAAATAATTATATTTTAGTCAATATCTAATTATTTAAATATAAAATAAATCGCCCATACACAATATATATATAATAAACAAAAGATTAATAATGTAAAATTAGTAAATTATCTTATTAATTTGATTTGTATTTGATATTATAATTAGTTCATTGGACCGAATCGGTGATGAAATTTTAGGGTAAATCACTTACAACACTCTGTAGTATTAATGCTTAGAGATTTTTTACTAGGATTGGTGTTTTTTTTTTTTTTTTACTTTAATGTGCAACATTCATCTTATATAATTTGACTGAAAACATTTAATTACTAACGATTTAAAATTATATTTTTGACTACTTTTATTTTTTCTCATTAAAACATATTAATGATATTTATTTATTGAAATAAATATATGATAAATTGACTGGATATTTATATACTTTTAATGTTATGTATTTGTCCTTCAACTTAGATAGAAAAAACTTCAAATAAAATTTAAATAAATAAAAAAAATTTATTAAAAATGGAAGTACAATTTTAGGAAAATATTTTGATCCAAACGTCTTGAACTTTGGCTCTCAATTAGCGCCCATCACATCAATAGTGGATCCCACCTCAGTGCTTAATGTGGTGGGTTGTGATTAGTGGGGCTGAAGTTCGAGGCCCGAAACCAAAAGATGCAACAAAGAGATCAGAGATTGGGTGGTGAACAGATGGTGGCTAGTGATCGTCCCGCCGGCAAGGAGGTTCTCTCATCACTCTTCCTTTTTAAGTATATTTAAAATGAATTTGAGTTAACTTGAGATTAAAAAAATCAACCTAAAATAGATTTGAAATTGAAATTGTTTGATTTCAAGCTATTTTGACAAAAAAAATTCAATTTCAACTTGACCCCGAAATCAATATTTTCATAAAAATGATACATATCATCAAGGTCTTTGAGATCGAAGGTAATATCGATAAGTCCATAATTTAAAATTTTTTCATTAGCGTTGAGTTTACCCTTTTGCTCTCTTCCCGTCTTCTCTATTTGCGGGTAGTGAAATAACCACTAGCAACTGCACAAAGGCAGTTGAGCTGCGTAGCCCAGCTTTAAGGGTTGTGCATCTAAAAGATTTGATGAGTTCGGTTGTAAAATAAAAATATGCTAATTGAGTGAGGCATCGAAATATAGTTGGTATCGATTATTTGAAGAATCTTACAATAAATATTAAATCTTTGAGAAAATTTTATAGGGAGGTAGATTGCACTAACATAATGCAGGGAATTGAAAATAGCGAAACACTCAAGCATATTACATATTTAAATTAAAATTATTTTTTTATTATTTAAATTTAAATAATTACTTAGGCGGTCGAATCAATATCGGATCTAATCAGAAAAATCATTGGGTCATCGGATCATCAAAACGGAGCATTAGATTTGAAAAAATATTCATTTGAGCATTAAAATTTAATCGAATCTTTGATCAAAGTCTGACTTGTGGACTATGGGATTCTTCCAGCACTGAACAAATGGAGGCTAACTATTTAGTAATAATAGTCATGAATGCGTGTTAATGTAGTGCATGTCAGTCTAATCATTGGCAATTTATAAGCAATATTGAATGATTCTCAGGATCTCAACGTATTAAATTTTATTTAGTTCGAGCTTTTTTTAAATAAAGATGACCTTTACTTATTTTGCATGCTTAAATGGAAGGTGCATTTTTTATCACAAAAAATATATAAATATTATATAAAAAAGGGTAAATATATATCGTCCAAATTCCTATGGTTTATGAATAATATCAAATAGGTTCACAATTTCAAGTCTTTTTATAAAATTCATAAAATTGATATTTAATTAGGCTTCAATCAAGTCTTTTCACATAATTTATAATTTTTTCAAGTTTTAAATAAAATTTATGTTTAAATTAAATATATAAACATTAAATGATTAAAATATCTCTCCTTTATCACTGGACAAAGCCACTCTACACAAGACTGATGTAGGCGATACGATTATTAATGTAGGTCTATTTATGTCCACTCCACACGCGATTCTTCGGGGAGCCACAACAATGTGTGCATGGGCAGTGCCACCACGAAACCCGTGATGCTCGAAGCACTTGTAACGCCAAGGAGAAACTGAGAGATATTTTTATCTTTTTATTAATATATTTAATTTAAATATAAATTTTATTTAAAAAATAAGAAATATAAATTTAGTAAAAAGAATCTGATTAAAAGTTAAGTCTTTCTACCTTAAGATCTCATTAAATAATTTTTAAAATTATATATATACCTATTTGATATTATCTTTAATTCTCAGTTACCTAGGTGATATTTTTTTATAAAAAAATTATATCTATAAATCATGCTGCTAAACCATCTCTAGTCTTAATGATTAACTTATTTAAACTAAACATATAAAATATTTATTTTAAAATTAAGCATATAAACCATCTCTAGTCTTAATGCTTAACTTATTTAAATAATTAATTATATATATATATGCTTAAGTTGATCGATTTTTTTATGGTAAATATGCTTAAATATTACTATAATGCTTATAATACCTTATATTCATTTTAACTAAGTATATAATATTCTTATTAGGTTAAATAAGTATATTAATAAATCGCCTGCATGGAAAATAAACTTGATCGCATATGCTAAGATGCGGTGTTGAATATCATATCTTTAAAAGTAAAAGTCGTATCAGATCATGTCTTTTATAAATAAACTTGATTGAATATGCTAAGATGCGGTGTCGAATATCACATTTTTAAAAGTAAAAGTCGTATCAGATGCCTTTTATTTTGTTGAATTGATTATAAACAGCATGCTATTAAATAATTAATGGTAAAATTATTATTATGCACTTTAAAAATCAAGCTATAAATAATAATTAAGTTAAATTAAAATTAGAATGAAAATATTACAATGACCAAATTAACCACTTCTTCGGCGAAGGCATCACACCCCATAAGCAGGTTTTATCGCATATATTTAAATTGTATTTCGGTTCATTTTTCTTTTTTCTACATATTTATTCGATTATATGTCAACCATTATGTATTTAAATTTGTATTTTCAGAAGGCAATTTTTTATTAAATACTATAGTTAAACAATATATATATATATATATATACATACGTATGTATGTATGTATAAGGTTTTGAAAATGAGCCTAAAATGAGAACCAGTAAAATAAAAGGTTTATCGTGTGCTTTGCCTTCTTTTAGAAGTTATAAGATTTCTCATGTATATCATGTTGTAAATAAGGCAACGGATTATATTACTTCTATTTCTTGTGACAGCGATATCCAGTGAGAAGGGAAAATGTTCCATTGCGAAATGCCCCTTTCTCATAATCTTTATGCGATCATAAGTCAGGATCGTCAGTTTTGTACTTGATGTACTGCTTTACTTTTCAATAATTTAGGCCTTGGCTAACTTTTAAAAATAAAAAAAAAATAAAAGTTTAAAGTTTTAAGATTCAACGGGCATCGAACTGACGTCTAATTTTAATAATTTAATAATTTAATAAATATTTATAAAATATATTTTTATACTGATAATGATAAGTACCTTACGTCATAAAATTTATAGTAAAATTTAAAACTAAAATTTAATAACATTAAATTATAAAATTATTTTTATAAATAAAAAAATAGAAAGAATCATAAAAAACGGAATTAACTAAAAATCTTTTAGATGTATTTCTATAAATAATAAATGATAAAGTTTAACTTTACAAAAATTAATTAAACGAAGAAAATGAAAAAAGAAATATTTTTCACTATAATCATATTGTATAATGTAAAGTAAAATTAGTTTTTAATTATTAAAGCTGAAGTTGCTTAAGAGAAACTTGTGAATTGGCCGATTCAATCGTAATAGTGAACCGAAACTTATGGACTGATCATTTCGATCCTAATTTTAGCCAATTTAATCTCGATTTGATGCAAGACCAATTTTAAGACTAACTTGGACTAGTTAAAACTATCAGTTCATTGTTCAACCGATTGAACTAATTTCTAAAAGTTATATATCTATATATATTTGTCTATATATATTCATATTATATATTAATATTATATATTAATTCAGAGTACAACATATTATAATTATTAAAAGATCTTATAATTATTATTTGATTCGTAATTTTTAAAATTTATTGACAACTTTTTATTTTAAAATTTTTAAAATAATAAAAGTCCCTATAAATTATGATTATTAGAATTTTTTTTAAAATTTTTAAAATACTAATTTTATCCCTATCTCTCTTCTCTTTCTCTCTCCCTCTACACACAGACATGTGTGAACCTGCATGAAGGGTGGTGGGCTGCCGGCACTTGCCTCCTCTACTCTCTCTCTCATGCGGAACGGAAAAAAAATTACAAATAATATTTTATATTTCTATTCAGCAAAATTGACTAGCAAATTATTTTAATTAAGAAAAAAATATTTTCTAAATAAATTATATGATAAATAAGATTTTTGAATCCCGTAAATGAAGATATTTTAAAATTAAAATTAAACTAGATCGTATGATAAATAAGAATTTATCAATTTAGATTAGGGCGTCAATTTAAATTCAATAAATCAGATCCGAGGTTTAGAAATTTAGAACAGACGTCTCACAGTTAAATCCAACAGTAATTGACACACAAAAAAATATCGGGTCACACAATTAGAGCCAAATAAATAATCCAAGTCCAGCGAATAATTTGTATTGAAATCAAATAACCAGCTTAATTGCGTTCGGGAAAGAATTTACTTGTGATTTGAATCAGAGAAGTAAATGATCTGATCGAGTACGGGCGACGCGCAGACAAAACGTAAACAAGTGGGCGCAGGCGGATGCACGGGCGGACGTAGGCGCGNTGTTGGCGCAGGGCTCGCAGGTGCGGCCGTCGGGCGCCCTGGAAGTGCAGACACGTCAGACAAGTTTGGCGGAACTGCGCGGCGCTGCGAGCGGAGCGAGCTTCGGAGGTAGGTGAGTGCGCAAAGATTTTTTTTCTCTTTTTTTTTTGAAAAGTGGATAAGTAGGATAATTTGAGGATTCTCACCAAAGGTTAATCCTACCTTTTCATTCACCGGAATATCAGCCCCTTAGCCCAGATCTAGGTTCTGAAAAGACTTAAACATAATTTCATTCATCAAATGTTATCATTTACAATGCAAGACGGCCTCTTTATATAGAGAGATCCCATATAAAAATTTGAAAATATAATATTAAATATAAAAAATAAAATACTAAATAACTAAAAGCAAATATGGAACTAATTCTATTATAATAAATAAAATAAGCTCAAATTATGGTGAGTCTTCAAATCTTTCAAATATGCTCGGAATCAAATCAAATCAAAATAAAGCTAATATGAAAATCTCTAATAGCTCTAGTTAATTTGAATTTAAATTTTGATTCAGTACATAACGTCATCCTAGCCATCCAATTCGATGCTGATCATCTGTGTCCCCACCACTCTCTCTCCCTCCCCTTGTCCAAGCAAAGGGGAGCGTTGTGACTATAGCGACAAGGAAGGTAACGAAGGAAAAGTTGAAAAAGTATTAAGAATAAAATTAAAAATTTATTAAATTAATAGCAAATGGATATTTTTTAATTGTAATATTAGGTAATCAGCAAGTATTTTGTAGTAAGTTTTTAAAATTCATTTACCAAGTAATAATTATGAGTTTAAATAAGAGCAAAAAACTTCAAATATTTATAAGGAATATAATATTGACTTTTTATATATAAATTATATGTATATATTGACACACATATGCTGCTGGACATGATTTAAGATAATGATCACATGTAATACTCAAAAAAAAAAAATGTTGTAATGGGCATGGCCATCAATTATGCTCTGCAAGAACATGGATTAACATATATCTAATAACGACAAGGTAGACAGTAAAAAAATGAGAAAAAACTAACATATATATATATATATATATTTCACTTAATTATCATTTAAGCATTTTCACAATTGATTATATTAGAGTTCAACACAAAAAATAAGTAGTTTGAAGATACATAAATAAAATATTAGATCTTTGACAAAATTTCTGCCACGATGGTCCGCCTGTTCACGCTTTTAATTGATATGCCTGCTTGTTCGTCGTTTATCAAATGAAACGTTATCAAAATCTCGAATATATGTGCCTCGCTGTGCATTCTGCGCACTACACCATTAAGTATTGCATAACATATTTGATCATTATTGGAGTCATTGATTGGCAAGATAATCCCAGCATCAAACATGAGCCAACTAATGATTTGGGAAGCTCTTTATCACCGGAGAAAGAATTCCTCCACAGAAGAAAGGCGTACGCGTCAAATGCAACGGCGGCGATGTGCTCAGCCAAGTCTATATTTAGCAGCTTGAGAGAATGATAATTATCAGGTAACCTTATTGGCCATGCCGTCGTGGTGGGGAGGAGGAGGAGGAGGAGGAGGAGGTGGAGCCGGAGAACGGCGTGGGAGAGGGGATAATTGGAGGGCGTCATGATGGATCGACTTAATTAATTAATTAAGCAGTGACGAGATCTAAGGAGAAGGCAAGAGAGAAGCTCTTTAAAAGCATGGAGCACCGGAGAACGCTTCAATATTAATTGCCAGATGGAAATAACGTGTACAGCTTAGATCTCTCTGTTAGCATCCACTATGACTTATTTTACTAGAAATTGTCCTACTGTTTGATTTATAGTCTGACTGATTAAATTACTTGAATTCATAAGTTATTATTTTTTAAAAAATTTATCTATAAATGCAAAATTATATATTAAAAACATTAATACATATTCAAAATAATAAAATTATTGTGTCATGTGATATGTATTAAATCAGTTTTGATAACTAACTAATTAATTTGAAATACATGCCGATTCACAATCAAACTAATCGAAACAAGCAATTTGATATATTTTGTTAACTCAACTTTAATTAATTGATATATTTCTATAATTTGCTTGTCATTCATTTCATTAAGAGGTCGTTTGGTTCATTATTATCTTAATGATGTTATGTTATGTAATCTAAATGTCATGATATTTATATGTTATTTTTTGACAAATAATATTTCTATAATTTTATAGAAGAATATTCATATATATCATTAAACCAAATAATTATTTTATCTAAATAACATAATATTAAGATAACATTGAATTAAATGCCTCCTAAATATAAATATAATGATCTATTAATAAATATATATAATTATCAAATAATTAAGAAAAGAAGTGTGAAATATGAGTAGGAGATGTGCATGCAGTTAAGGGTGAGAATGATCCGAGTTCGAGCAAAGCCAAGTTTGGCTTAAACTAAGTTTATCTCAATTTGATTTGATTTTGAGTTAACGCATTTCAATTTCGAAAAGACTCGAGTTTTAATTTAGCTTAACTTAAGGTCTCTGGGAACTGAATTTTTTTTAAAAAAAATGTTTTACCTAGGATTTAAATTGGATTAACTATTGCCCACAATTAACATGTATTTATATATAAATAATAAATAATTAAATCAAATGATTAAATATATTATTTATTTTTAGAAAATAAAAGCATAATTAAGTTGATCCGATTCAATCATGACTTATGACTCCGTAAAGATAAGATCATAAGTTTTAATCTGCACATAATTTTTTAAAAGATTTTTTCTTAATAATTTTTACGATAAATTTAACATTTGTTATCAGCTGCTTAGTGCAATTCTCTGTTTTTTAATATAAGATTTTAAACCCATGAAAGGCACGCTATCATTTTTGATTACTAGTTTTATAAAAGTGTTGATTTCGCGTCGACTCGAAATCAAGCCATTTAAAGTCAAATAAACTAGGAACCAAGCTATTTTGAATTCGAGTCAATTTTAATTTATTCACCTATATATCTCCTGTACCATTACTAATTTTAAATATTTTCATTGAAATTAGACTGCAATAAAATACAAGAAAAATGTAGCAAACCAAAGTAAAAATTAAAACTCCCACCTTAGTGCAACTATTCAATTATAAATTCATAGAAAAACATGCACGAATATTAACTGTGCACTTATTAAACAATATTTTAGAATTATGAAACCTTTAACATTATTAATATAAATATTTCAATCAAATTACAGAAATAATACGTTGCAAAGAAATAAAAATTAGACTATATAATAGTTTAATACCTCAAAAACATATAAGAAAATAGATAGATGTGACAGACAGACTGTGGATAGAGAAGAACTCCTCCTCTGTCATTGCAGCTCTTCTCCAATCAACCAATATTTGAGCTATGGACAGCATATTTGCTCCTTTCACACATGTTTTGCCTTTATTTAGAAGATATAAGATTTTACGACATGTATATCGTGGCTACAAATAAGGCAACTGATTATATTACTTCTATTTTTTGTGACAACGATATCCAGTGGGAAGGAGGAATGCCCTTTTCTCATGATCTTTATGCGATCATAAGCCAGGATCATCACCTTTATATTTGATGTACTGCTTTATTTTTAAGTAATTTAGGCCTAGGCCAACTTAAAAAAAAAAACATATAGGAAATTTATCTTGTAAATGTTATCACCAAATATTTATTGGATGAATTAATGAACCAGTTTATTTGGGCTATGGACTGCACCTTTGCTTTTTTCACACATATTTTGCCTTTATTTAGAAGATATAAGATTTCACATGTATATCACGCTATAAATAAGGCAACCGATTATATTACTTCTATTTTCTTTGACAATGATATTCAGTGGGAAGAGGGAATGCTCTTTACTCATGATCTTCATGCGATCATAAGCCAAGATCATCAGCTTTATATTTAACGTACTGTTTTATTTTTGAGTAATTTAGGCTTAAGCCGACTTTCAAAAATATATATATATAAGAAATTTATCTTGTAAATGTTATCACCAGATATTCATTGGACAAATTAATGAACCAGTTATAAATTACTTTTGAAATAAATTGCCAATTAAATATTTTTAAAATAGATATTATCAAAAATTAAAATTTTTGTTTGCAAGTTATTGTCAATTAGCAAGCTTTTTGTATTGATTATCATTTCATTCACCAAGTCTATTTTCATCTATAATAATTATGCTTCAGTTATCTATAATAATCACCTACATTAATTAATTGTTTGCATGTTATTGTCAACTAGCAAATATTTTGTACAGTTTATTCACCAAATATTCGTCTATAAATAATTATATTTTAGTCAATATCTAATTATTTAAATATAAAATAAATCGCCCATACATAATATATATATAATAAACAAAAGATTAATAATGTAAAATTAGTAAATTATCTTATTAATTTGATTTGTATTTGATATTATAATTAGTTCATTGGACCGAATGGGTGATGAAATTTTAGGGTAAATCACTTACAACACTTTGTAGTATTAATGTTTATATATTTTTTACTAGGATTGGTGTTTTTTTTTTGAGATAATTACCTACATGTCACACCATTTAATTTTATTTATATCTTACCCATCTATTCTTAGTTAATTACGCTATGCACATTCAAAATATTATAAAATCTTATATACACACAATTTAACTTATTTCTATTATAATGAGTAATCATAATTTTTCAATAACCTAACTATAGTTAGATTACAAAAAATCTGAGCCGTTCATCATATTATTTTAAGGATATTAAATATATTTTGAGTGAAAATTCTAAAATTTTAAAATTTAGGTAGCGACAAAGAAATGAGTCATTTGTGATGTGAATTAATTTTAGGACAAATTAGTACTTTAATGTGGTATTAAGGAAGAGAAAAAGATGTATTATTAAGGGTAAAAATATAATTTTAATGATTTACTAACAGAATAATTTTTTAAATATAAATAAAACTAAATGGTATGGCATGTAGTTAATTATCGCTTTATTTTTTATTTTAATGTGCAACATTCATCTTATATAATTTAATTGGCTGAAAACATTTAATTACTAACGATTTAAAATTATATTTTTGACTACTTTTTTTGTCATTAAAACATAATATATGATAAATTGACTGGATATTTATATACTTTTAATGTTATGTATTTGTCCTTCAACTTCAATTGAAAAAACTTCAAATAAAATTTAAATAAAAATAAAAAAAATTTAGTAAAAAAGGAAGCACAGTGCACCTGAACTTTGGCTCCCAATTAGCGCCCAATCACGTCAATAGTGGATCCCACCTCATTGCTTAATGTGGTTGGTTGTGATTGGTGGGGCTAAAGTTCGAGGCCCGAAACCAAAATCTGCCACAAAGAAAGATTGGGTGGTGAACAGATGGTGGCTAGTGATCGTCCCGCCGGCAAGAAGGTTCTCTCATCACTCTTTCCTTTTAAGTATATTTAAAATGAATTTGAGTTAATTTGAGATTAAAAAATTCAACTTAAAATAGATTTGAAATTGAAATTATTTGATTTCAAACCAGTTTGACAAAAAAAATTCAATTTCAAGTTGACTCGAAATCAATATTTTCATAAAAAAATACATATCATCTAAGTCTTTGAGATCAGAGATAATATCGATAAGTCCATAATTTTAAAAAAATTTCATCTGCATTGAGTTAACCCATTTTCTCTCTTCCCATTTTCTCTATCTGCAAGTAGTGAAAGAACCACCAACAACCGCACACAAGAAGCTAAGCTATATAGCCCGGCTCTAGGATTGCGCATCTAAAAGATTTGACGAGTTATGTTGTAAAATAAAAATATACTAATTGAGTGAGGTATTAAAATATTAGTTGGTATCGATTATTTGAAGAATCTTATAATCTCCGGCAGTCGTGCGCCGGATCGGGAGGAGAGAGAATGATTAGGGTAAAACAGTAATTTTAAAAAAATTTAATAATAAAAAAATTAAAAAAATCTATTTAATAATTTATTAAAATTAAGAGATCCGATGTTATAATTTTAAAAACATGAACCTACACAATATTAATAGTTAAACTCAGAGATCTGAGCGTAATTTATCCTTATCTTTTTATTATTTAGATTTAAATAATAATTTAAGCGGTCGGATTAATATCGAATCTGATCAGGGAAATCACTGGGTCATCGGATCATCAAAATGGAGCATTAGATTTGAAAAAATATTCATTTGCGCATTAAAATTTAATCGAATCTTTGATCAAAATCTGACTTGTGGACCATGGGATTCTTCCAGCAGTGAACTAATGGAGGCCGACCATTTAGCCTACCGGCAAGGAGGGGTTTCTTTCTCACAGTCTCTAGTAATAATACTCATCATGAATGCATGTTAATGAGGGGCATGTCATTCTAATTATTGGCAATTAATAAGCAATATTGAATGGTTCTCCGGATCTCGACAAATTAAGGCCCTGTTTGACGCGAGGACCAAAACAAGACCAAAATAGTACTAATTTAAAAAATAATAATAATAATAATAAATAAATTATTTTAATTATTCTACACAAATTTTAATATAAAAAATAATATTTTACTTCACATACTCAATAATTTTTAATAAAAATATAAATTTTATTTTACATCTTAGATCAAAATACTCAATTTGAATATTTTGGTCTAGAATGTAAAATAAAGTTGATATTTTATTTTAAATTGTTGAGTATGTAAAGTAAAATAATATTTTTATATTTGAATTTGTGTAGAATGATTTAAAAAATTTATTTATTATTATTATTGTTGTTTTTTAAATTAGTACCATTTTAGTCTTGTTTTAGTTCTGTTTTGGTCCTCACGCCAAACAGGGCCTTAAGTTTCATTTGATTTGAATTTTTTTTAGATAAAAAAAAAATTTATTTTTTTAAATTTAATGTGAGAGAAATTTATTTTAATATTTGAAAGTATATAAAATGTGAAATACTTTCAGTTTTAATATTCATATTTGTGTTAAATATAAAATAAAATTAATTTTTATAATTAAAATTTATATTTGACAAAAAATTATTTCTAACTAACCGAGCCGAGGGGCCTCTTCTTCCTCCCCCTCTCCTTATCGGCATTATAGTTAAGTTTATAACTTCCAACAGTTGCCCCCATGCATCTCCCTTACTTCGTTGTCGTCCTCCTTGTCTTTGCCACCACGACAATGGCAACGTTCACGTTACCTCCCAAACTCAACTTTAATCACATGGCTGATGTTGGGTATATATATATATATATATATATATATATATATATATATAAAAAGCTTTGATCGATTAATTTTATTTATGTACTTTTTATCCACGGTTTTAAAATTCTTTTACAGTTTCAATTTAATTTTAGCCGCAAGATAAAAATATTAGTTTTAGTAGTTTCAGTCATTTCAGTATTGCCAATTTTATTTTTTATAAATTATTTAAATTTCATAAATTTAAAAATATACTTATTAATAATAATGATTGAATATTATTTTCCAGAAAAAGATAATGTGACGACCTTAAACATCACATTAAATTAAAGGAGAAAGAAAATAAATTAAATTAATAGCGGAAGGGAAACTAAATAGATTAAATGCTACTACAAGAGTACTTCGCATTAGTACAATGCAGAACAGAAATAAATATCTATCGATCCTTATTCTCTCCTAATTAGAAACTGTCTATGGAATATGGATGCCGTTACATTAAATATCATTTCATATTCTCGAGCTAAGGTAAGTGTATAATCCCAAAGAAATCAAAGTTAAATTTTAATTCATTATTGCATTTAAAAATCTTGTATTATAATTTATTAAATTATTGCAAGCCTAATATATATGTTATATATATTATGATGTCTTGACATCTAGATGTTATTTTTGACTAATAATTTTATAATCTAATAAAAAATTATTTATATATGTCATTAAACCAAACAATTACTTTCTCTAGATAACATAACATAACGTCAAAATAACATTGAACCAAATGCCCCTAAGTAGTTTGTTAATTAGTTTTAAATTTAAATTACAGTTAAATACAATGATCAATAAGATTCCTATTATCTTGTCAGTGTCAAATTTAGATAACAAGAATTTTAAGCATAAAAAGTAAAGAAAAATGATTAGTTAAGATGACATATAAATTATGAGGAATATATAACACACTGATTCTATGAATTTTTCTCATTTTCCTTGGAATAATTTGTAATAATTATATTTAGGATTAATCAGAACTTATCTCGAATTCATCGTAGTTCTAGAATTTTTTTTGATCCGAGAGAAAGATCGCTACAATTGTTAAATCCGGTTCAAAGCGAAGAGAAACATATAAATTAAGAATAGGAGGGAGAGAAATCGTCGATTCTGAGATCCAACTTCTCTTCCTCTTGCACGTGACCCCCTTTCTCTCCTCTCTCTAGACCGATGGTTACGAGGGAAAGGGAAAAATTGAATTGGTATTTAAAAGAGAGAAAATTAGATTTCCCCTAATTACTTACTCTCTGGTATTTTTATAATTTTTTAGAGCATTAATTTAAAAGAATGATTATGAAAATTAATGGATAATTAAATCTGTATTAAATTTTAAATAACTAAATTTAATTTTAATTTTAGTTATTTTAAAATTTTAAATTGGATAATAAATATTTAATATTTTATATATTTAATTATAAAGAAATAATTTCATATAAGTAAAATTGAATTTAATTACCATAAATAAATTAATCATAAAACGAAAGTAAAATTTGCTGGGACATTATAAATAAGTTTGATAATTTCGATTGAGTTTTGATCATCAAAACTAAAATTCAGTAAATTTTCGGATCTATTTTAACTGAAATCAATATGAAACTACCGAAAGTCTGGTATTTCGTCCAAGTTTAATTTAAAAGGATGCTTTTTATCTACTTATTTCAGTGCGGGTCCAATTTGGATCCGGCTCAGGTCAAATTTTTACTCTTATTTAACAATAGATTAAGAGTAGTTCTAAAATTCATATTATATTAAAAAAAATTTAAATATTATAAATTATGACTTTCATCTAATAAAATTTGTAAATTATAAAAAATATTCATTCAATTAGGAGATTCTGAGCTTACTAGATTAAAATTAGAGCCAACTTGAATGCAAATGCGAATCAAATAGAACGAACTCACATTGATCTATAAATAAATGATGTATACTTGAGCCATGTCATGCTCGTCTTGAATTTGAATCGTTCTCAATTATCATCCTAGAGATAGGACTGGTGACAATCAAATCTCGAGCTTATCTGATCGCGACTCGCAATGGAATTGAAAGTTTTTTATTCATTTTTAATTCAATCCAAAGAATGAACAAAAAGAGTTCGATCCAATCTCTATCCAAGCTAGGTCTAGCTCATTTGTTATCAATGTAAACTCGATCAATCTTTCTATTATTTTTTTAATCTTTTAGTTAAATATTATGTATACATGTATTTGTTCATTAATCTGCTTAAACTATGACAATTTATTTTCATCTATTATTTAAAAATAAAATTAAAAAAAAATTACAATGAATATTGCTTGAATGGCCACAATTAAAATTCTAATGAAATTTTTCATTAAATATCAAATAAACTAAATCTAGCTGTATATATATATAAATAAATATATATAATACCTTTTAATTTTTTAATCGATCCGTTTTTGAGTCATCTGAATCCGATGTTACGTTTTCTCATCCGATGTTAGCTAAACCCTAAATCCGTTTTCTCATCCTTTCTCCAATTTAACGAAACCAATGCCTAACATTCAACTTCTATTAATATTATTTTTTTGCAAAAAAAAAACTTCTATTTTTTTAAAAAAAAATTCAAAGGTATATTAATATTTAATCACTTGTTCGATAAGTGTAAAATTATCACTTTATACAGTTATCAGTTAAAACAAAAAAAAAGTGGCGATCGAATAGAATTATAAAATTTAATAAAATTACGTGAAATTTGAATAGTTAAAGATAAATGATTTACTTATTTCATTAAATAAATATAATTAATATCTCTAAATGAGAAAAAATAAAACTGTCAAAATAAAATGTAATTTTAAGTTGCATGAAATATCGAAATAATACGATTATCAGTTAAAAATATATTTGCGCCAACTGAATAAAATTATAAAAT